>ML661883.1:4441634-4613590 GCA_007570785.1 Antilocapra americana | reverse complement strand
GTTTCATGTCATTGTATGGCAAAACCAACACAATAAAGTAAAGGAAATTAAAAAAAAAAAAGGCAGAAAAAAATAAAACTAGATTTGGGTAGAAAAAAAAAAAAGAATACTAGAGTGGGTTGCTGTGCCCTCCTCCAGGAGCTTTGCCTGACCCAAGGATTGAACCTCACTTCTCATGTCTCCTACCACTAGCACCACCTGGGAACCCTTGAGTTGCTCATATTTACACACAAATAAAAGAATGGTGTGTTTCACTTGGTCACTGATTCTGGGTCTTGCTTATTAATAAATGGCTACCCACCAGAGTACTCTTGCCTGGGAAATCCCGTGGACAGAGGAGCCTGGCAGGCTACAGTCCATGGGGTTGCAAAGAGTCGGACGCAGCTTAGTGACTAAACAACAACAGAGGAGTACAGGGTCTCAAAATCATTATGTCACTGCATTGGCAAGGATCTTTGTGATCCCTCTCATAGGTCCAGAGATAGTGTCTACAGATAAAACTTCAAGGTCCCACCAACTTGAAGGTCTCATCGACTCAATCATCATATTTTAGTTGTACAAACCAAATGTTGACAGACATATTGAAATATTCAATCAGTCACATTATGATCTTGTATTCCTTGATAATTGAGAAAGACAAATTGTGTCCAAGGCATGTAAAAGGATGGTTCTGCCATTCAGAACACAGCCTGACTCTTTCCTTCTTGGTGACTTATAATACTGGATATGCTCTAAGATTCTCAAATGGCAAACAAACAAACAGATAACTTTGGTTTTAACTTTGATAAATAAAACCTAAGCTCTTTCTGAGGTATTTGTTGTTGAGTCGTTCAGTCATGTCTGACTCCTTCACAAACCCATGGACTGTAGTCCACCAGGCTCCTCTGTCCATGGGATTTCCCAGGCAAGAATACTGGAGTGGGTTGTCATTTCCTTCTCCAGGGGATCTTCCCTATCCAGGGATCGAACCTGCATCTCCTGCATGGCAGGTGGATTCTTTAGCACTGAGCCACCTGAGAAGCTCTGAAGTGTGGGAAACAGTAAAAGAAAATGTTTTCTAGCACAAATTCCTTTTAATAAATGTAAAACCGACAAAAAAAAAAAATAGAGCTCAGGGTTTGGTAATGACACTTAAAAATGCTTACAATGATAAATTTTATGCTATGTCAAAATTTTTAATGTCAATTCCATCACAGTAAAAAGGAAATAAAACAGAGTTTGTCTCATAAAAAAAATAGGGCACAAGTTTGGCCCCTGTCATGGAGCGAGCATCTTGCCAGGAAGTAGCTTCACAGAGACACATCCAGGATAAAATCTCCATTCCAGGAGCTCACATCCAACTGGGGGAGATGGATTGAAAAGCGATCAGGGTGTGGGGAAATCACAGCTGTAAGAACCAAGCCGCTTCTGCTGTGGGCCAAATAAGGTAACATGCATCAACACAGCAGAATAAGCGTGCTTTCCTAGGTCCACCTGTGGCCTTGGCAAGGAAAAGAGGGAATTGTGATCGGTGAGTACTTGTGGGGGGATGGACTATGAGACACAAAGGATTCTCGGGGCATTTCATGTTCCGTCCTGCATCTCAGCCACTTTCTCCGTGTCCATCTTTGGGCACTTTCTGAACTCCACGTTTCTCTAATGTGAAGAACCTTCATGCTTCTGCCTTTGGTTCTTCCACTAACATCTTCCTGTTCTTAGCCTGTGTCTGGAAATCTGACTCACATTCCGAGGCCTGTGGGAGGCAGCGTGATTGTCACCAAAGGAACAGAGACTTTCGAGATGAGCCCTGGCTTCAGCATTGGCTCTGCCAGTGACCAGCTGTGGGCATGTTGTGTATTCCGTACCTCCCCAGCTCAGATTTCTCGTGGATGAAGACAGGAATCCTGATCCCCACTTCAAAGAGCTGTTGAGGGATTAAATGTAGGGGGTTCACAGGATGAGGAGCACATTGGGTTCTTCATAGTTGCTACTCCCTTACCCCTGCCTTTGTGGAATCAGATATCACAAATTAGATTAAGGAAACCTTCCAGGAGCTCCTCTGCTACCAACAAGAAGTTATTAACCACCTCCTGTTGTCCTAAGCCCCAAGTCAGCGGCTGCCCGAAGGCAGGATATGCGACCTGGGAGTCCATTAAGGTGCTGACTGTCCAGGTGTGGAGATAAGACCCATCACATACATGAAACAAACCAGCCTGGAATTGTGTTACAGTGTTTATCTGAGTACTTCCTAGGTGGCTCAGAGGTAAAGAATCCGCCAGCCGGTACAGGAGCCGCTGGAGACTTGGGTTCAATCCCTGAATCAAGAAGATGCTCTGGAGAAGGAAAAGGCAAACCACTTCAGTATTCTTGGCTGGGAAATCTCATGAACAGAGGAGTCTGGGGGCTGCAGTTCATGGGATCACAAAGAGTCGGATATGACTTAGCGACTGAGTACACACACCTGAGCAGCTTGGAAGCAGAGGAATTAATTTTTTTTAATTTTTATTAAATTGTCTTTCCTTTATTGTGTTGGTTTTGCCATACATTGACATGAATCTGCCATGGGTATACATATGTTCCCCCTCCAGAACCTCCCTCCCTCCAATGTCCAGGGACTAGTATGGTGCCTTGTCCTGAATTAAAGCATGAATGATTTAATTGAATGAATAAATGAATACACAATAGTTTGGCAGCCTACACAGCAACTAGTCCAAAGTATGTGCTTAGTAAATGATGATTGCATGTTGGAATTGGTGAAGTAATAATTTACATCCAACAGGCAGTTTATTATTTAAAGGGATGTGCAGGATATTTGGGACCAGATAGAACTGGGTTTTGTCTTAGATCTGACAACCACTTACTCTGTGATCTTCAGGAAGTCAAATGCTGGTAACAACCCCAAGACTTGGGAAAGCAGAGGTCACAAAAGGACAGCTCTCTCCTTCTCTTTCTCTCTCTCTGTGTGTGTGTGTGTGTGTGTGTGTGTGTGCGCGCGCGCGTGCGCACACACGTGTGCATGCTCAGTTGCTCAGATGCGTCCAACTCTTTGTGACCCTATGGACTGTGGCTGGCCTGGCTTCTCTGTCCATGGGATTCTTTAGGCAAGAATACTAGATTGGGTTGCCATTTCCTCCTCCAGGGGATCTTCCTAACCCAGGGATCGAACCCCAGTCTCCTACATTGGCAGGTGGACTCTTTACCACTGCGCCACCTGGGAAGCATATCTCTCCTCTATCTACATATAACTAACTCAGAATGGGTTTCTGATATGCCGCAGTCCCCTTTATCCATATTGTACTCTCCACCTGCCGCTTAGATGCTTAAGTCAATTCACATGGCCTTCATGGAGGAGGCCATGCTGGAGTTGAGTTTCAGAGGACGAGTAGGAGTTGAAAGTGAAAGTGGCTCAGTTGTGTCCGACTGTTTGTGACCCCGTGGACTATACAGCCCATGGAATTCTCCAGGCCAGAATCCTGGAGTGGGTAGCCTTTCCTTTCTCCAGAGGATCGTCACAACCCAGGAATTGAACCCAGGTCTCCCACATTGCAGGCGGATTATTTACTAGCTGAGCCACAAGGGAAGCCTGAGTAGGAGTTGACCAGAAGGTAAGAGGGGAGAGGGAACTATGGTTCAAAAGTCATGGCTCATTCAAGAAATATGTGTGCTGATAAAACAAAGAAGGTTGAGCTGGTGTTGGGAGGATGGCTTGAAGATGCAAGGATAGTCGGTGATGCGGGCAGAGATGTCAGTGAAGCTGGAGCATGAATGGTCTAGCAAGATGCTCTAGAAGGCCCTGATTCAGATCAGAGAAAATATAATTATTTAATGGCACCGTTTCCCAGTGTTCTTGTCACCAGGCAATGATGGAGGAGGAAAACATGGTCCCCGCAGTCCCATGGGGAACAGACAGACAGGAACAGAGGCTTTCAGTGCAACTCGGTGGAAGGCAACTCGCCAGGAAGGTAAGTATGGGCGCCTGGAAAGTGCAGTAAATTCTCAGCTCTAAACTGTGATGTAGCACAGTTATAATCACCACTTCACAGTTGGAGAAACCAAGCTTTGCTGGACTCCCAAGCTTGTGGCACTGCACAAAAGATGGCAGACCCCATGCCAGCAACAGTGGCTGTGTTCCAAGCTGGGCTTTGAGTGTGGAATCTCTTATTGGCTTCAAGGCCACACAGAGCTTCAAACTCACCCCTCCAATCACCCGAGCCATCGGGGGAGGGGGCGAGGGGGGTGTCCTGGGCGGTGTCCTGCAGCACCCAGGCCTGGGTGCCTTTCTACCTTCCATCTCCCTCTGCCCCCTGACATGCTGCCAGGCAGTTGCCTAGCAACCTTTCCAGCCAGACTGAGCATCCCAGCATAAATTGCTGTTCTGCACCAGGAGAGATTTCTCCCTCCCCTCTCTCCTGCGTTTTAAGCAAAGAGACATCCTAAAATAGGGCATTTTTTCCCTTCCTTTTTTTTTTTTTTTGACAGACAACTTCTGTGTAAATGTTGAAATCTGTGTTGTCTGTCAGGAGCAGTCAATCTGAAAACTTTGCTGAAGAGAATGTATATTTAGTAACGGGTGACAAAGAGAGGAAGACATTGAGATGTCAATTATTCTGGTGAGTTAATGCAAAAGCTGGGTATTTAAATCAAGTGGTTGAGGGAAATGAAAAGGGGAAAGAGAGATGGGCCCAATGCACATCCGTGTGTTTTAAACAGTGCCGAGATCGGTTTTGTTGAATCCATCTGTTGCTAAGGACGTCTGAGGTGTCATTCTAACCGTGTGTCTCCATTCTGTTTGCTCTTCCTCTCGCATCTTTAAGATGTGGCAGAACAGGCTATGAGAGTCCACATTTCCATATTTCCTGTGTAGTGAGTTAACCAGTGACCCCCGCCCCAAAAGATTCATCTAAGACCTTGTTGTTGTTCAGTTGCTCAGTCATGTCCGATTCTTTGTGACCCCATGGACTGCAGCATGTCGGAATTCCTTGTCCTTTGCCATTGCTCATATCCATTGAGTCAGTGATGCCATCCAACCATCTCATCCTCTGTCATCCCCTTCTCTTCCTGCCTTCATCAATGTCTTTTCCAATGAGTCAACGCTAAGACCTAGCCCCCAGTAACTGTGAATGTGATTTTATTTGAAAAAAGGGTCTTTGGAAATGTCATTAAGTTAGGAATCTGGAGATAAGAGCGTCCTAGATTTAGGATGACCCAAAGTCCAGTGACTGGATCCCAGGTGGCTCTAGAGGTAGAGAATCTACCTGCCAATACAGGAGATTCAAGAGACTTGTGTTTCATCCCTGGTTTGGGAAGATCCCTTGGAATAGGGCATGGAAACCCACTCCAGTATTTTTGCCTGGGAAACCCCATGGACAGAGGAGCCTGGTGGGCTACAGTGCAGAGTCGCCATGAGTTGGATACGACTGAATGAGCATGCGTGCAAAGTTCAGTAACGTGGTATGTAACTCGAGAAATGTAGAGTAAAGTCTGGGATGCAGAGACATAATGGAGAGAGGACAGGAGGAGAGTGGAGACAGTGATTAGAGATGTGTGTCTGCAGGTCCTGAAATGCCAAGGATCTCCAGGAGCCGCCAGGAGCCAAGAGAGTGTTCTGGCATGGATTCCCCTGGGATGGTTGATTTCATGCATCATATTTATTTAGACTTCCTAGGTATCTGGTTAAACATCATTTAGTTTATGGGTGTGTCTGTGAGAGTGTTTCTGAGAGAAGTGACTCAGTAAAGCAGATGGCCCTCCCCAGTGTGGGTGGGCCCTGGCCAGTCCGCTGAGGGTCTGCAGAGAACAAAAGGCAGAAGGAAGGGAGATTTACCCCTTCTGCATGACTGTAGGGACCTGACAGTAGGGTTTTCTCCTGCCCTGGAATTGAGACTTATCCCCACTGGTTCTCGGGCCTTTGGATTGGCTTGACCAATACCACTAGCTCTCTTGGGCCTCCAGCTTACAGATGGGAGAGTGTGGAACTTCCTAGCCTCTGTAATCACGTGAGCCAATTCTTCATAATAAGTCTATTTATGTTATACTTGGATTGGCTTTCCTGTTGGCTCAATGCTGAAGAATCTGCCTGCCAATGCAGGAGACTCAGGCTCCATCCCTGGGTTAGGAAGACCCTTGGAGAAGGGAATGGCTACCTGCTGTCCAGTCATGAATGCCTGGCAGCAACTTGACAGCCCCTGACTCCTCTCTCCACGCCAAGCTGGTGTACCCTTGATCCTGCCACTTTAAACTGCAAAGCGACCAGATCCTCCCTTGAAGCCCTACATCACTTCCTCCGCACAGTCACGAACCCTTCAAACTCTTTAGTGTCCCTGTCTTTCTTGATCATCTGTTTCTTAATTTTTCTATTCATTTTTATGATGAATAAAAAACATTTAATTATACTGCTACAGTGTACCAGTGCTTGTGCTTTGCCCTGGGCATACACAAACCAACAAAACCGAGCTTGTGCTGGAGCCGGAGGAAAGATGCAGAGAGCGATTACATTCCAGTAGAGATAAGTGAAGGACGAAGGTTGAGAGTGGCCGATGAGAGAGTGGGGTTACTCAGTGGCTAGCCCGGTTTAACCCTCCTTCCTCTGCCTAGAATATCAGGAGTGCGCCCCCAGCCCGCCACCCCAGCATCCTCTCCCTCCCCTACTCCTCAGGCACTTCTCAAGGGTGCGTGCACCCCGCGCCCCAGCACAGGGAGCGGGGAAGAGTAGGGGTGCTCACCTCACAGCCCCACGTCTGTGCCCAGCCCAGTCCACAGCCACCCTGGACCCCAGGTGCATGTCTTCCAGCAGCAATGGCACCATTCTACCCACCAGCATGGGGCTGCTCGCCCAATGAAATCACGATATGAAAATGTTTTACAAACTCAAGGCTCTAGTGATTTGGGAGGTGTCACATGAAACAGCAAAGAATCCTAACAGTCTTAACTCTTATTGCTGGAATGTTGAATTCAGTTATGGAAGCTTGAAAGAGAACTTTTATTACCTAAATATATCCTCTAAATCATAAAAACCAGAAACAGCGATATGGTGAGACTCAAACAGACATGTATTTTCAGGGTAAAGGTTCCAAATACTGGCCTGTGGACCAAGACTAGTATGTAATGAAGTTTTCACCTGTTCACCATCTATAGGCCAGTGTAATATTGCCAGCTTACCTATTTGGGGAAAAGAAATACTTTTTAGAAAATTGATTTTATTTTTAATGATAAGGTTTATTTTTAATGATAAGTACTAGCAAAATAATGAGTTGCTGTACCTTGATCATTCTCTTATTTTTTGTTAGAAATCTGAAATATATAGTAGCTGTATCCATTGTTTTAGGGTGCTCTTCATTTTGGAGAATTTTTTTTTTTTTTAACCTACTGAATTTTGGTAAGTGCTAGAGAAACCCGGAGGGAAATAAATGGAGCTGGAAGCTCTGGTCTGTTTGTTCCAGCTTTTTGTGGGGCTGGGAGTAGAGAAAGAAACTACAATTTATTGGGCTCTGGCTGAGACGGACCTTACAAGTTCTCTAATTTCATCTTTCAGAGATGCTTCCACACCCTCAGTTGTATGCTTAGAAAGTGTCGTCCATTTCCAGTGACCAAATACTAACTCCTGGGAGAACTGTGCCACATTTGAAGAGTTACGGCTCGTAGAATTTGTTGTTGTTGTTCATTCGCTGAGTTGTGGCCAACTCTGTGACTCCATGAACTGCAGTACACCAGGCTTCCCTGTCTCTCGGAGTTTGCCCAAACTCATGTGCATTGAGTTGGTGATTCCAGCCAACCATCTCACCTTCTGTTGCCCCCTTCTCCTCTTGCCCTCAGTCTTTCTCAGCATCAGGGTCTTTTTCATTGAGCTGGCTCTTCTCATCAGGCAGCCAAAGTATTGGAACTTCAGCACCAGTCCTTCCAGTGTATATTCAGGGTTGATTTCTTTTAGGATTTCCTTTAGGCTCTTAGAATGATCTTCCTAAAACTGAGCCCAAATATATCTCTACCTCATTCCACATATGGATCCAAATTACTGCTATGGAATCCCAGAGAACAATACAGATTTCTTCTTCATGGGTGTAATCAAGTATCTGAAGTTGGTTATCCTGCTTCTCTTCTAAGATATTCAGCTTGGATTCCCAGGAAATACATTTGACAGAGTCAAGTCGATGACCTTCTCCATTTTGATGGTTCCTTTTTTGCCATTGTCTGTTTCCTACCATGGGGTCCTGCTGGCTCTTCATTATGCCAATTCTCTGTGATGACGCTGCATCAGCTCCTTGGGTCACACATGCTTGGTGATGAACCCACTTCCCTGTCTCATGTCCCTTCTCTCTGTCTGGCAGACCGTGCCTGGTTTCTGTCTCTGTCCATCTGCACCCACCTGCAGTCTCAGATGCAGTCGTCTCTTTACCTGATTGAGGTTTGGCCCTTGGATACCAACTTTGTCCAGGACCCCCAGGGTCTGTGAGATGAAGATTTGTGCAAGGGTGATTTATGAGGGAAGTGCTTTGGGGGGATCTGCACAGAAGCTGAGTAACAGAACAGGGGAGGGAAGAAGCCAAACAATATGAGTCCCTGACCGGGCCTGGGCCTGCGGGGAGGAGCTCTGGAGTGTAAGTTTTGCTGTGCATTGTTCATCTCCTCGAGGCAGGAGATCTTCTACAACCTCGTACCAGCCAGTCACTGGTGATGGACGGCTCCGGGGTCATAGGCTTTGGTTCTCAGTGTGCCTAGAGGAAGTAGCTCCAGGACCACAAGGGTAGTCTTTTCAAAGAGGTTTCACAGTTAGACGTTTAGAAAGAAGCACACAGAAGTGGGGGGCTGGGGCAGGAGTGTCAGAGGCAGGAGGGACCTGGCAGAATGCTGCCAGCCTCTGCTCCCAGTGCTCTGTGGAACAGGCCTCAGTTTGCTGCCATCTCACTGATGAGTGAAGGAGTCTCATCTGGGTCTGTTCTCTGGTCCCCTGTGGTCTGGCTGAGCAGGGTGCTCTGAGCATGCTCCAGCTTGTTGATGCCTTTTCCCTAAATATGCACGTCCAGGGCTGACCCAGGCTCCAGGAACCCGCTGATCAGAGGAATGCAGGGCAGATTAATCCCATTTTCTCTCCATCCACTAATGCAACTAAAATGAAATTGTGTGTGTGTTTTTTTTTAATTTGGAAAAAGATGTTTTTTAAATTATTTTATTTCTTTTTTTTTGGTTTGCCAGTTGCCGAGAGTGGGGTGTACTCTTTCTTGTCGCAGTGGCTTCTCTCGTTGCGGAGCACAGGCTCTAGGGCACATGGTCTCAGCAGTTGTGGCTCCTGGGCTCTGGATCAGAGGCTCAGTAGTTGTGGCCCCTGGGCTCAGTTCCTCCACAGCATGTGGGATCTTCTGGGATCAAGGATCAAACCTGTGTCTTCTGCACTGACAGGCACACTTGCCACTGAGCCACCAGCAAAGTCCTTGGAAAAAGATGTTTTGATTGTCTCCTATTCACACTGGAGAGAGAGGGATTTCCTGTCCTAAACAATACACGATGGTCAAACATAAGATGCCTGATAGATAAGACTGGCAGCAGTTTACCAATCATGTGTACTCAGCGCCCAGGGGAGAATACCTTGTGCCAGGCAGGGTCACACAGAGGCTGTCGTTGGGAACCAAGTGAGCCAGCAGGGGTGGTGGAAGGTAGACTTTCTAGTGCCAAGAGTGGGGTTGACCACTTCCCGTCTAAGTATGTGGTCGGCTTGAAATGATTTCAAGAGCTGGCACAGGAGGGAAGGCTGTTACGTGGAAGTCGGGGTAGGGTGCAGCTGGTCTGGCCAATAAGGGAACAAGCTGGGTGGGGAGCTGTTCTGCCAGGTAGGGGCACAGGTGATTGCATCTTTGGAGTTCTGTGGGGCTCAAAGATGTCAAGGCAGTCGCACCTGAGATTTTAGACTTTACAGTTGTGAGCTTCCTATTGACTGAAGCATCTGAATATTTGACTACATATGCTTGGGCTTCACTGGTGACTCAGATGGTAAAGAATCTGCTTGCAATGCAGGAGGACCCAAGTGCAATCCCTGGGTCAGAAAGATCCCCGGGAGAAGGGAATGGCTACCCACTCTAGTATTCTTGCCTGGAGAATTCTATGGACAGAGGAGCCTGGTGGGCTACAGTCCATGGGGTCTCAAAGAGTAGGACATGACTGAATGACTAACACTTTCACTTATGTTGGGCTCCCCAGGTGGCACTAGTGGTAAGGAACCTGCCTGCCAATGCAGGAGACATAAGAGACATGGGTTCGATCCCTGGATTGGGAGGATCCCCTGGAGGAGAGCATGGCAACTACTCCAGTATTCTTGCCTGGAGAATCCCATGGACGGATGATAGCTGTAGTCCATAGGGTTGCATGAATGACTGAGCAACTTAGCAAACACACTCTGGCTACACGGTATCCCCATCCATCCCCCACAGCTGGCCACAAGCCCAGGGGTCCATCTCTGCACTTGCTCACCCATTGCGTGCCTGAGGGAAGCACGAGCAAGTGCAGTTCTCGAGGCCTGTGGACTCTGAGAAGAGGGACAGAAGAAGGACATGGCCGGAGCCAGACGACTCTCTCCCTGGAATGGACAGCATCACCAGCTGCTTCTGTCCGCTCATGCTAACATGGTCACTCACAGCTGGCCGTTTCCAGGGACCCAGGAAGAGAACAAGAGGCCCCATACACACCAAGGCAGAGGAACCAGCTGCTCGGTCATTTGGGTACAAAAGTCCATTTATATCAATAAAACAGTCCTGTAAGCACAATGCAAATTTCATTATTGGTACACCAAGCTGGCGGCAACGCTCGGGTGAGTCCTTAAGGAGAACACTATTATTATGCCTGATTTGTGATTTCACAGCCGAGGAGGAGAGGGGCAGGGAGTCAGATTGGTTTTCTCAACATCAGCCTGATGGAAAAAAAGAAAAAGTCTCCACTAAGGATATCATTGTCCTGTGTATTTTTTTTAAAGTGCAAAATATAATATGTAAAGAAGGCCTCAATCTGCAGGAGACAAGAAACCGAAGTGAAATAAATTACGCTCCATGCCAGGAGTGCTCATCTCCGAGCTCGGTTAATGAGCTCTGCCCTGCAGATGTGTGACAATGTTGAGATGCTGACGCAGGGGGAAATGTGGGTTCCCAGCGGTTGACTTCATTATTCTCCCCAGTTACTATTCCCTAAGGTTTGCTTGGCTCTTTTTTTTTTTTTCAGTATTATTGAGGTACATAATTGACAAAATTGGAAGATATTTAAAGTGTTCATCATGATGATTTGGTATTCATATACATTAGGAAAGGGTTCCTTTCATTGAGTTAATTTTCACATCCATCATATCACATATTGATTTATTTGTTTATTATTTAAAGTTTTTATTTTACATTAAAGTGTAGCCAATTAACAACATTGTGATCGTTTCCGGTACACAGCAAAGTGACTCAGCCATATGTATATATGCATCCAGTCTTTCCCAAACTCCCTTCCCCTCCAAGCAGGCACGTAACACTGAGTAGAGTTCCCTGTGGTGTCCAGCGGGCCCTTGTTGGTTATCCATTTCAGACAGAGCTGTGTGTACATGTTCATCCCAAACTCCCTACCTGTCCCTTCCCCCCACTCTCTCCCATGGCAACCACAAGAGTGTTCTCTGTGTCTGTAAATCTGTGTTCTGTTGTTATTATTATTTTTAGTGAGAACATGTAAGTTCTACTCTCCTAGCAGGTCTCAGCTAGACGATACAGTGTTACCAACCCTAACCCCCAAATTGTGTGTTAGATCCTCAAATTTTATTCATCTTATAGCCGAAAGGCTATAAGCCCTTTTACCAACCTCTCCTTTTTTTCCCTACCCCTCAGCTCCTGGCAACTAACCACTTTTCTACTCTCTGTTTCTATAAATTTGATTTTTTTTTTGCTTGTTTGTTTTTAATTCTATGAGCCCCCAGAAATCTCTTTAGAACAATATTGTATGATGAGAGATTAACCTGATTTGTAGAGACCAAAGAACCTGGTTTGTTTTACCAAGAGAAGTGATCTGGCCTAAGGCTGAGAAACAATTTCTAACTTTGAGGATGTGGACCTGGGGGTCCAGTCAAAGTGTAGGGGGGGCTTGTGCAGTGGGAAGAGGAGCAATTTTGTCAGAATGTCTGGGTTGGGTCCTGGATCCCTTTCTTATAAGCTGTTAGGCAAGTTGACTGATTTCTTTGATCCTCAGTTTTCCTTGTTTATACATGAGGATAATGAGAGGAGCCTTGTAACCCTGAGGGTGAAGGTGGGGCATCAATAATCAATAGGAAAATTCGTGGGAACATACAAATAGCAAAGCCCTATATAAAGTTGGCTTCCCTGGTGGCTCAGTGGTAAAGAATCTGCCTGCAATGCAGGAGACCCAGGTTCAATCCCTGAGTCAGGAAGATTGGCAGGCTATTTAGTCCATGGGGTCACAAGAGTCAGATGTGACTTGGTGACTAAGCCATCACCAAGAAGAGAATGTTAGGCTTCTCAGTTTAATGCATTGCAAGTTGTAGGTGCCATTGCGCACACCTTATAAAGTAAGCGGGCTGCCTTGACCCCTCTTTAGGTTGGCAACCTCAGAACTGAAAGCACCTCAGAAATTGGCCCAATATCTCATTTGTCAAGTGGGGAAACTGAGGCCCAGAGGTGCTGACAACAAGCTAACTTTATGTAGTGCTAGCCTCTCAGCCCATGTACCCACTTGACTTATTTTTCCCAAAACACTGGTTGTTGTTGTTTTTTAGTGGCTAAGTCGTGTCTGACTCTTTGCAACTCCATGGACTGTAGACCTCCAGGCTCTTCTGTCCACAGAATTTCCCAGGCAAGAATACTGGAGTGGGTTGCTGTTCCCTTCTCCAGAGGATCTTCCCTGCCCAGGGATGGAACTCCTGGCTCCTGCATCTCCTGCAGTGGCAGGTGGGTTCTTTTACTGCTGAGCAACCAGGGAAGCCCTAGCATTGGTTACTCACTGAAATTATTTGCTCATTTGAAAGCCCATCTTATTCCACAAGGATGTACTCTGTGAGGTGGGGGCTTGTTCTCTGGCTCATGTATGAGCTCTTGGATGAGATCATTTCCTTTCATGGGTCTTTATAAATACATGCAATTGGTTCATTTCTTCTGTTTGATACCCAGGCTGTCAACCAGGAAGCATCACTGACCTCCTTGCCCCATTATCCGTTCCTGTGCCTCCCGTTGTCTGCTTCCCCCCACAGTAGTTGGACATTCACTGGCTTGAGGGGGGAATCTATATAATTTTCAAGCACTGATGGATGACCCTGACTTCTACTCGCAGAAGTGACATAACCTTTAATAGTATTTCTTTTCTTCTTGCAGCATTATCACCACATTTGAGGGAAAAAAAAATTTCTGGAACAAAATGTTTCAGTTGTGAGCTGTTTGTATGCTTTGCTTCACTATCTTTCTTTCCTTGAGGGGATTTTTTAACTTAAAATGGATTTAAATGAGTTGTCAAAACATGCGGGTACAGAGCTTAGGTCAGTCATAACCAGTCCTTATCCTGTCTCTAGGGTTATTCTGGGCCTTGGGGCTGTTCCCACGGGCAGCAGCAGGAGGTGCTTTCCAGAGCTCTCAGCCTGAAGTTAAAGCTTGAGTTGTCTTGGTCACAGAATAGAAAATACTGTAAGTATGAGGGACTAAGAAGAAAGTTTTAAGCCTTAAACCTGGACAAAGCCACAGGAAGCTGAGGGAAAGCCCCTTTAGCCCTGGTCTGGAGCAAAGGAGATGAGGTAACTATGCAGAATCAATACCATCCCCTTCCTTGGAAGTGCTGCCCTCTGCAGAAGCAGCCCTGACTTTAAATTTTTATTTTCCATCTCTTAGTTACTTGTATAACTTCTCCTGGCTATTCTCTCACAAGAGAATTTGTGAACAGGGGGACCTGATATTAGGATGGTTTCTTGCCTGGGTCTAAGAACTGAGAATCAAGTGTCTAGGTGACCTGCCTAAAGTTACATGGTGAGGGGTCCGTAAGCCGTGGCTCAGACCATGTCCTTGTGCATTTGAGTGTATATGGGTCCACAGGTGTGTGTCCTGGTGGGGGAAGCCAGCAAGGAATAAAGACTGGGATTCACAGCTATGAGGTTTAGCTCCCAGCTCTGAGACTCGGCAGCTGGATGGCCCTGACCCATCTCCTCCCCATTCTCCCCAGCAGGCCTTTGGTCTTTCAAATGATGGGGTCTGAACTCGGGGCACTGGAGATTCTTTCCTCTCTTCTCCTTTTGTGCCTCTCAGATACTTTTGGATAACATTCCCTATAAAACCATAAAATCATTTTGGTGTTATGGGTAGAGTGGCTTTTAGGAATGGAGAGTAATTTAATATCAGTATGGATATCTAACTTCTGCCTGTGTTATTGGTAAGATTTTCCCAAAGTAAAGCATTAATCTTTGCCAGGACTCAGGCATTTAAAAAGATACCAAGGACAGAGAAACTGGGATCAGAAGCCTGGCCTGTCTCCACTGGTTGATACCTCTCAGCCATTCAGTCTGCTCATCTGTGAGCTGTGTGTGGCATTTATGCCTTTCTCCCAGGGTTGTCAGATTAAATGCAATAATGAACTTGAAGGTCCTGGACAGCGCTTGGACATCATGCAGTGGAGAGAGGCAGGAAGTGACGGGAGCTGGGGAGGGTGTATTCCTGCTCCCCTGGGAGCCCCTTCCCTAGTAGGGCTCCCACTGGACATGTTCCCATCGCGTGTCCCCTTCCTCTGTCCCAGGCACAGGAGTGGAGAGTGGACAAGGTCACACGGGGCATGCTCAGCTCGGCCCGGCCCTTATTCTGCTTTAGAGAGCAGGGTGATGCGGAGACACGAGGCCGGGGCCCCTTGCAGGGCTCTGTCCCGTGTGCAGCCAGAGGCCCGCTGGGCCACTGCTGGTCAGTCTGCTCATGGGCAACGCACAGACCTCTCTGGCTCTGACTCCCAGGGTATAGGCAGACCTCCCTCTGCCTTGATGTTCATCCGATTTCTCAGTCTGTTGAAAGCCTGAGTAGGAAAGAGGAATGAAATTTATTATCACCACTTCCCTACAAAGCAATCTACTCCCTCCTCAAGACCCCAACCCCACCTCCCACTGGACCAGGCCTGGACTTGTTCTTCAACATCTGACTTTTAGGAGAACTTTCCATCTCCTTGCTGGGGACCTTCAGGGAGAGCAGATGACACAACCTCATCTGTCACTTCTCCTGGTGTTTCATAACCCTCGCTGACGTGTTCTCCTTCTGGGGTTAACCTACATTTCTCCCACTGCCATTTATTAAGCCCACCCCCTCCAGGCTCACAGCACTGGCCTTATTCAAGAAAAGATGAATAACTCACACACAGTCGCTCCCTACTTTGTTGCAAAGTCACCTCTCTAACTGGCATTGTTTGTTATTTAGAGCAGGGGTCCCCAGCCTCCGGGATCTGATGCCTGATGGTCTGAGGTGGAGCTGATATAATCATAATGGAAATAAAATGCACATAAATGTAATGCATTTGAATCATCCCCAAACTACCACCACCATGCCCCATGGTTCCATGGAAGAACTGTCTTCCATGAAACCGATCCCTGATGCCAAAACTGTTGGGGACCAATAATATAGAGGGCTCTCTGGACAGGCAGCTTTGGCTGCATTGTATTCTCCCAGTACAACTGAATCTCGGGTTCATGAGCTGCCAGAATTATAAAAGTGAACCAGGAGCCCCAGTCCAGATGGTCCTGCTCTCTTTCTAAGGCACCAGGATGTCACCAGTCAGCTCTGTCTGTCCTTTGCCTGGCATGGCCAGGAGAATGGCAGCCGCCCTGTAGACTAGAGACACACGTGATTTAGACACTCCACAACCGCTGACCTTGATAATCTACCAGCTCTTCTCAGATCCCACCCAAACACCAGCCACATCACCAATGATTCCAGGTCTGAAAGTCCCTGGGGAAAGAGGGTCTTTGTGTGTGCCCTAGAGATAATTCTCAGATGACCTGCTCTGAGAGCTGGCCCCGCAGGCCATTCAAGGACAAATTCAGCTCTTGATCTTGTTGGTTTGTCCTCTGACCAGACTCCTTCTCTTTGGAATCGGATTATCCTTCCCTCCGTCATCACCGTTCCCTCTGTTGGGATAGGATGGGTCATACTGCAGGAACAACACATCTGTGATCTCATTGGTCAGCAGGGAGGGCATTCAGAAGCCAGGCTGACGGAACAGCACCAGATCAAACGTTGCAAATCGCCCATGTCAGAGGGAGAAAACGGACTGGGGTGAATCATGTGAGAACCTGAGCTTTATGACTAGTGGTAACACAAGTCACTTCTGCTCACATCCACAGGCCAGACCAAGTCAGTGAATGTATCTAACTTCATCAGGGATGGGGATAACAATCCCACCATATGTCTGCACGCAACGAGCCAAGAGACCCTAGAGAGTCTTACCTTACCAGCAGTCCTTCTGAAAATTCTGTACACTATGTGTTTAAAAAAAAAAAAAAAAAGGAGACTATCTGAGCCTGACTTCTAATTTACTTAATTTAAATTTAAAGGAAGAATGCTTTGACCTAAAGAGGGAAAGTGATTTTCTCAAGATCATAGATGAGCCAATGGCACATTATTATTACTGGAAACCAGGTCTGCTGACACATGTTTTGTTTTTCCTTTTTGGACCATAATATCATGTAGACATGTTATTTTGGTGATTTATCTGTATTCCCGTTTGGGCTTCTGAATCAGTAAGGTTGTTACTAATTTTAGCATGACTGGCTGGGGGGGAGTGATAGTATGGTTGACAATCAGGAAGGGAACTATTTAATTTAATAACTTCCCCAGGCTCATATAATAAGAAATATGATGGTTTTCTTTATGAGAACACGCATCTGTATCTAAACAGCAATGCTGCCTGCATGCTCTGTCAAAAAGCCCAGTCTCAGAGCTCAACCCACATAAACCAAACATCTCCTAATAGTCCAGCATAGTGGTAGGACGTAAATTGGAAATGCAACTGGACAATTAAATTAGACAGTAATAGCAGTGACATTAAAAGTCTTCTCAATGCCATGTGCTATGTGGTTTATATTTTCATTAACTGACTTTGTGTGTGTGTGTGTGTGTGTGTGTGTGTGTGTGTGTGTGTGAGTCACTCAGATGTGTCTGACTCTTTGCAACCTGCTCTAGACTGTAGCCCGCCAGGCTCCTCTGTCTATGGGATTTTCCAGGCATGAATACTGAAGTGGGTTGCCATTCCCCTTCTCCACAGTGTCTTCCTGATCCAGGTCTCATGGACTGCAGGTGGCTTCTTTGCCATCTGAGCCACTGACTTAATACCAGTGCTGATTTGGCAGATAGAGATCGTTAGCCACAATTTATAGATGAAGACGCTGGTGATCACACAGGTTAAATGACTGAGCTAGTAAAACTGGTGATTATAGAGAGCAACCCTTATCTTTGCCACCATAGCTGTTTATTGGGTAGACAATCCCAGGCTGAAACTGCTGTGGTCATCTACTCCTGTGTTCTTTCTAATCAGTTTTCTCCATGGCAGGGTGTACACTCTGTGAGTGCAAGGGCCAGGTGTGTCTAGATACCACTGTGTCCACAGTTCCTAGCACCAAGCCTGCCCTGTCATAGGTATTTCATAAACAGGAAGTTTTTAGTATCATAGGTCTAAACACCCTAAATCCAGGCAGAGATATGAGTTTGAGGTTCTGCCTGGTTTAGCCACTTTTTTTAGAAGCTGGGTTTGACCCTCCACCATCTTTTTATCTCCATAAGCCCCATCCATTTCTTTGGAGTGTCTTTGGCTACTACACACTAAATATCTTAATTTTAGTATTTTTACATCTCATTCCCTTGTTCTTTCCAGTATTTTTGCCCTCTCTTCCTTTCCAGCCCCTCTTTATTCTCATGTTTGCTTTTTCTCTGTTTTAATGATCATGATATAGCAGTACTGACCCCAGAACTCACATCTGAGGAGGGGCTTGTTTCTGGGTCATTTCATTCTGCAATCAGAATGCTCACCTCAGGTGCATCCAGAACCAATTTTTGATGGGGTGCCACAAAATCTCAATTAGTGCCTCTTTAGTGCAGTGAAATTTCCTCTAATTATTTCATCCATCTAATTTTCAGTTTGGTAATTTAACTGTGGAATGTAACGACTGGGTTTAGTATATCCAGGCTTGACTGAACATGGATGCAGCCTGAGAGATACTTTTGGTCTGGGTTGTCCAGTGACTTGTCCGTTTAGCATCCATGCCACCAATTAGGGAGTTTGTCAAGTGTGTGCTTAGTGTCTGGTATGTGCCAGGCATTGTGATACTTATCGTTGTTTTTCCATCCAGCAAACACCTCACAGGTTACTGGGGGAGTGGAAGCACATAAGCAGAAAACCATTATGTTTATATAGCAAAGCTAAAGGTATAAGCACGCCTGAGGCAGTGGGTATGCCAAGGAGGATCCATAATTCAGTCCTGTTGGCTATAGTAGATAAACTCTGAGATGTCCCTCTCCTTTTCCCGACTGGTGCTCATGTCCTTGAGTAATGACCTCTCCACAAAGGACCTGTGATTTCTGTCTATCCAGTAGAAAACAGCAGAGGTAACTGGCAATGCTCAGTTATGTTAAATAAGAGTAGAACACCTATCTTGCTTCCTGCCTGGCTTTGATGAAGGAAGTGGCCATATGAACTGCCCTATGGAGAGATGCATGCAGTAAGGAATTTTTTCCAGCCACCACATCAGTGGCTGGAATGAGAACTCAGCCTTGGCAGATACTTTGATGATAACTTTGTAGAAAACACAGCTAAGCTATGGTTGGGCTCCTGACCCATAGGAGACGTCAGACTATACAGTGTGTATTGGTTTACCCCTTGGGTTTGTGTTAATACTATTATGTAGCAATAGATAGCTAATACTGTGCTTGAGGAAGACTTCCTGGAGGAAGTGATGCCCGAACTGTGCCCTGAAGGATGATTAGGAGTTAGCCAGGTGCTATAGATCTTCCTTGACTGACGATGAGATCTTGTCTCCATAAATTCATTGTAAGTTGAAAGTATCATCAGTTAAAGAATAACTGGCTTTCTACCTCCAATAGCCCCCTTTAGCAATCCTACAGCACATCATATAGACAAGGTAACATCTGAAGAGCAAGCCAGTCTGCATGCAGTGGAGAAGGAGGCAGAACTCAGCCTCCTGCCTTGTTGAATCCCTGACTTCCTTTCCTCTCTTTAAACATCACCATGGCTGCACAGAATCTTTTGAGTTGGTCTTAGGACGTAAGTCCACCTTCTCCCCAGATTTCTGGCTTTTCTCTCTTTTTAAATATTTTTTAAATATTTGTCTTGAAAGATTTTAGGTATAGTTGCTTCACACTGTTGTGTTGGCTTCTGCTGTACAGCAAAACGAATCAGCTAATGTCTGCATCTATCCCCTCTGTTTTGGATTTCCTTCCCGTTTAGATCACCACAGAGCATTGAGTAGAGTTCCCTGTGTTATAACAGTAGGTTTTCATTAGTTGTATATTTTATGCATAGTTTCAATAGTGTATTGGCTTCCTAGTGATGCAGATGGTAAAAAATCTGCTTGCAATTCAGGAGACCTGGGTTTGATCCCTGGGTTGGGAAGATCCCCTGGAGAAGGGAATGGCAACCCACTCCAGTATTCTTGCCTGGAGAATTCCTTGGACAGAGGAGCAACAGTCCATGGGGTCACAAAGAGTTGGACACGACTGAGCTACTAACACAACACAAGACATCAATAGTGTATCTATGCCAATCCCAATTTCTCAATTCATCCCACCCATCTTTCCCCCTTGGTATCCATATGTTTGTTTTCTACATAGATGTGTGTCTATTTCTGCTTTGTAAATAAGATCATCTATACAGTTTTTTTCATATTCCACATATATGCATTAATATATATTTGTTTTTCTCTCTTGCCGGATTTTCCGATGGAAGCAACTTTCTTTTTCTAAAAAACATGTGAAAATACACTTATTGCACCTGACATGATGTCACAGCCCTCCATAAACATGCTCGACTCATCAGCGGTAGGGCAGGACCATCTAACACAGTCTGCTTTACGATGAAATGTGGATGGTGGCACGTAAATGAGTACAGCTCTCTGGGTACAGAATGCTTGCCAGAGCATTGGTCCTTCCCCTTGTGATCAAAGGGCTGCCTGGGAGCCGTGGTGCAATTTCACTGCCCAACATCGTGCCAGAGGGGCTTACTGTATACAGCAAGCCTGGGGAAAGGTCAAAACCCCAAATCTGAAGGATGGTTTCTACTGAATGCTAATTGTTTTTGCACCATCCTAAAGTAAAAGAAATCCTAAGTTGAACCATCATAAGTTGGGGACCATCTGCCTAGGGAGGACTAAGTTGGGTGCTATGGGGAGAAGGATGTTGAAAAAAGGGGCACAGCGTGGATGAAGGTCTGGGGCAATAAAAGGCCTGGGTTGTAAAGGGGCCCATCAAGTGAAACTATCTAAAATTGCTGTTAGTCAACGTGTTTCGATTTGCATAAATGCCAATTTCATTAGGTCTGACCCGTTATCTTGCTGCCAGAGCTTAAACTTTGAAGCAGAGGTGTTCTTGTTAACATTCACTTGACTCATGTAATGTGGTTTTCTGACTTAAAAAATTTAAGGTGGTTTGTGCTCATGGAATCTCTCCATTTCCTTGAATTAATGTGAAACATCAGAACTTCTCCAGGTGTGTTTGAGCTTCACAGACTAGCATCTCATAACACCACAGCAAAGGAGAGCCTCAAGGGTCCCTCAGTGCTCTTCTGTCCAGACTCACTGCAAGCTGGGGGGTACACCCTCTGGGCTTGGCAAAGGAAAAACTCATAGCTGAGGGAGGTCAGTAGCCAGGGCCTGAGGTGGGAATGAATGACCTCGTTTCCTGCCTGGGAACTGACCTGAATGAATGGATGACACAGTGATGGTCTTATGGGTCTTTAACATTGTATACCCAGAGACTGTCCCTGTGCCATCCATTCATTCACTCCTTCCAAAAGTAGTGATATGCACCTGCCCTTTGCTTGGTACCCTCCTGGGCCCTGGGGACCCACAGTGAGCAGTGTGTTGGGGATACATGGGAAGGTTGTTTTGGCATCTGGGATTCCTGTTTGCTCAAGTGCCTCTGGAACTTGTTTGGATGTGAGAGTTGGACTGTAAGGAAGACAGAGTATGAAGAATTGCTGCTTTTGAGTTGTGGTTCTGGAGAAGACTCATGAGAGTCCCTTGGAGTGCAAGGAGATCAAACCACTCAATCCTAAAAGAAATCAACCCTGAATATTCACTGATGGACTGATACTGAAGCTGAAGCTCCAATACTTTGGCCACCTGATCTGAAAAGCCGACTTACCGGAAAAGACCCTGATGGTGGGAAAGATTGAAGGTAGGAGGAGAAGGGGACGACAGAGGATGAGATGGTTGGATGGCATCACTGACTCAATAGACATGAGTTTGAACAGACTCTGAGAGATGGTGGAGGACAGAGGAGTCTGATGTGCTGCAGTTTATGGGTCACAATTGCCGGGCACAACTTAATGACTGAACAACGGCAACAGCAGCCACCTGGGACTTCTGTTCTTTGTTTTTAATTGGAGGGTAACTGCTTCACAGCATCGTGTTGGTTTCTGCTATAAGAGAATCAGCTGCAAGTACACATATATCCCTTCCTCTTGAGCCTCCCGCCCTACCCCATCACATACCCCTAGGCTGTCACAGGTCACCGAGCTGAGCTCCCTGTGTTTCACAGCAGCTTCCCACTAGTTATCTGTTTTATACGTGATAGTGTGTGTATGTCAGTGTGACTCTCTCAATTTGTCACACCCTTGTCTTCTCCTGCTGTGTCCACAAGTTCGTTTTCTACACCTGCATCTCTGTGTCTGCCCTGCAAATGGGTTCATTATTACCATTTTCCTAGATTCCATATATATGTGTTGTATGTTAGGCACTCAGTTGTGTCTGACTCTGCCACCCCATGGACTACAGCCCGCCAGGCTCCTCTGTCCATGGGGATTCTCCAGGCAAGAACACTGGAGTGGGTTGTCATATCCTTCTCCAGGGGATCTGCCCAATGTATTCATCAATATGAGACATTTGTTTTTGCCTGTTTGACTCAGTTCATCCTGCATGATAGACTTTGGTACTAATGCAAACAACAGGGTCTCCAAAGCTGAGGCCTGATGGAGGGGTCAGGGTTAACTCCTCGATGACCTTAAGGTGGGGGCTGCAGGGGAGAGATGTTCCCAAAGGTGCCGAGGTGCAAGGCAGCATCACTTGCTGGAGAAAGTGAAAGCCTCGGGGCTTGACCGGAGGTTTGAAGTGAGGTCTGCAGAGAGAAGGAGGAGGCAGGAGGGGCCCGTGGCCGGACAGCAGCACGGGAACTCACGGAGGGGCCGGGAAACATCCCAGGAGCCCACGAGGAGGCTGCACGGCCAGCCAGGTGAGAGGCAGTGGTGCAGAGTGCTTCCTAACAGACAGTGCTGGCATGCCTTTGTCACGGGTGTGGACAGATGACAAGTGGCGAAGACGAGGTCAAGAGGTAGGACAAGCCAGCACTTCTCTGGCAGACTTGTGTGACCGAGACACACAGGCAGCGGGTTGGGGCAAAAGGCAGCCTGTGGTTTTCCTTCTGCACAGAGGACAGAGCCAAGCTTTAATTCCTTGTGTTGCATCAGGGCTCCTTGCGTTGGGATGCACCTTCCCGTTGGCTCTGAGTGGCCGCCCTGACTGCAGGTGTTTGCGGGCTCAAGTGACAGAAGGAGAACAGACGTCACTTCTTCATTTTTCTCCGATTGCCTTGATCAGAAGCAATCAAGGTGATGGGTCGCTGCCGGGATCTTGGGGGAAATCAAGCTTCCATGGGCCGAGGTGCTGTTGAAGTTGCAAAGTGCAAATGTTACTGAAGGCGACCCGCATCCCAGCTGGCTCAGATGCAGCCTTCCTAAGGTGGATGATAGAGGCAGACTCAGCAGGACTGTTTAGAAGTAAATTTGTCTGTTTCTGGAAGCTTGGGAAAGGGCCATGAGAAATGATATTTATGTTCAATGTTACCTCTCCTGGTGTTTTCTTTCAAAAGCCCTGATGATTTCTTTTTGTATGGCTGCCAAGAAATGCTGTTTCCAGCCCACCTCCCGCAGCAGAATGTGGCTTTGGGGGTTGGTTGTCTGATACAGTGGAGTATGGAGGAGGGACCACGAGCCCCTCTCCTTCTCTGAAAAGAATGCGGTTACATTTGCGTCTGCTCTGCTCACCTCCTGAAATCACGGCTCTGAGCCACCTCAACCCCCAGTTAATTTGTACAGTTTGCCTCCCTGAGGCCTTTGCATATGTTGTTCCTTCTGCTTGGTGTGCTTTCCCTCTAGCTTTTTGCATAGATGGCTCCTGCTTCTCACATCACAGCCAGAATTACTGTTCCTCAGGGACACCTTTCTTGATTATGATAGTTAATTTTTTGTCAATGAGTTGAGGCCATCATACGTGAGACTGATGTAGTACATATTATACTGGATGTTTCTGTGATGGTGTTTCTGTGGATGAGAGTAACCTGTAAATGGGTGAACTTTGAGTAAAGCAGATTGCCCTCTGTGATGTGGGTGGGCCTCATCTAATCAGTAGAAGGTCTTATTCTAGAAAAAAAATTGACCTCCCCAAGCAAGAGGGTATTTTGTCAGTGAATAAACTTTGGACTTGAGCTGCCCCATGGGTTGCTCCCTGGGTCTTCAATCTGCTGGCCCACCTTGCAGATTTTGGACTTGCCAACCACGACAATTACATGACCCAGTTTCTTAAATCTCTCTCTATATATGCACATTCTAATGTTCCTCTTTCTCTGGAACCCTGACCCATGCATGGATCATCTTGCCTAAATTCTCACTTCTTCCTTCATCAGTTACTGTGCTGTATCATTGCTCTGTTTCCATTTCATAAGATATCACCATGTGCATTATTGGATTGGCCAAAAATTTCATTTAGTCTTATGAGGAAACCAAATGAATTTTTTGACCAACCTGATACCTTGTTTATTTATTTGCCTCCTCATTTACTGCTTCTCTCCCCCAATAAAATGTATATACCTGAAGGTCAGGCACCTTACTTGTCCTGTGGATGGTTTTAACCCCAGAAGCTAGCACACCCTCTGATGCTGAGTAAATAATCACATGAAGTGAATGAATGTCTCTTAGTTTAAAAAAGGGCATTGAAACAAAAACCTGTACACAAATGTTCAGAGCAGCATTATTCCTAATAGCCCTAAAGTGGAAACAAAGCAAAATGTTCATCAACTGATGAAGAGATAAGCAGCATGTGGACTATACATACCATGAAATCCATTATTAAGACATAAAAAGGAAGGAAGTCTTGATATATGCTGCAATGTGGATGAATCTTGAAAACATCATGATAAGTGACAGAATTCAGACATGAAAGCCCACATATCGGATGATTATCTTTAAATAAAATATCCAGAATAGGCAAATCCATAGAGACAGCAAGTACGTTAGTGGATGCCAAAGGCTGGGAGCTGACTGGTAATGAGCACATAGTTCCATCTTAGGGTGATGAGAATGTTCTGAAATTAGTGCCAATGGTTACACAATGTTGCAAATATACTCAAAGCCACTGAATTGCACACTTTAACAGGGTGGTCTTTACATTACATGAATTTTACCACAGTAAGAAGAAAGCATGTAGGTATCCAGTCCCTCATTTAATCCTGACCTCACGCTGGGAGTGGATCCAACAGTTAATACTGAGCAGAGAGTTGAAATGATTGTCCTGGAGTCCCACAGCTGGCAAGTGGCAGCGTCACAAATGCCATCCACCTTGACCACGATGGTCTTTGAACCCATCTGTGTTTGCCCACTTCCTCTGCAGCATCTTTGGCAATTCACTCTTGCTTATTTTGGGGCCTTGCTGATAGGCTTCTGCTTGGTGGGTTTTCTTGCCTTCAGTCAGTCAGCCTTCATCCCAACTTCCACCCTCTGCTGCAGTGATGTTTAATGAGAAAGCAGGTACATTACCATATTATTTTCATCCAAAAACTCCCTAACTGGGTCCCCAGTGTGTCCCTAACAGTGAATGCCTTTGTCCCTCTATCAGCAATGCCATCACTTACTCATGTTTGTGGAGATGTTACTCACAAGCCCAGGAGATGGAAGCAAATGTCTGTCAATGGAGGAACTGGACCAATGGATAAACAAGATGTGGGGCACACTCACACACACACCCACACACACTGAACTCGTATTGTCCAGCCACGAGGGAGAAGGAAGTCCTGCCATGTGTGACAATGTGGATGGACCTTGAGGATGTGAGGCTGAGAGAGAAGTCTGACAGAGAAAGACAAATATTGTATGATGTTGCTTATCCATGGACTCTGCAAAGCCAGTCTCAGAGAAACAGACAGTAGAATGGAGGTTACCAGAGGAACTGGGGAGATATCAGTCACAGGGTACAAACTTACAATTAGACAATAATAGGTTCTGGAGATGGAGAGCCCAGAACTGTGATTGTAGTCAACAATTCTGTATTTTATACCTCTGAGTTGCTGGGAGACTAGACCTTAAGTTTTCTCACCACATAAGGAAATGATAATTATGTGATATGATGGAGGTTTCAGGGCAATCATATTGAAATATGTAAATGTATCAAATCAACACATTTTACACCTTAAATGTATACAGTGTCACATGCCAATTATCGCTCGATAAAAAAATGACATCACCCACGAGTCTTCTCCACTTATCTCCCTTTGAAATCTGGGTTTATCCACAATGAGCTTTTCTCTGTTCTATGAATATTTTTCTGCTGCCTCATCTCTGGGATGATTCTCAAGGCAACCCACTCTCTGGAATTTTTTCTTTGCTCCCTTAGCTAGTGAAAATCCTCTGCTCAGCTATTACCCTTGTGGTGGGTTTCCTCTCCACCCACCTAATAGAGTCAGGCTTTTTATTCTTTCTGCTTTATTTTCTTCTATGTGCGTTTCAGCTAAATCCCCTTTTACTTGCCATTTAGAGGTAGTTGTTGGGGATATGAAGGGGCTTGGAGGATGACTTTGTTATTAACAACCTGAGTTTTGAACAAATTGAGGATTCTATTAGGATTCAGGCAGTTGGACACCAATATGTCTGTAAGGCATAAAGAAAGTGGCTTATGTCAATATACATGGGTCAGGAGCTTTCCTAATTCTGAATCCCAGATTAGCCAAACACACCTGGACTCAAAGGACGCCTTTTCACTGATTCCGAAGGCCGGAGCCTGTCCTTGGAGCAGGAGAGGAGAATTAACACTTCCTGTGTGCTTCTGGCTTCTCTCAGAGGAAACACTTGGAGGCTGGGGCTTCTCACACTAGACCCAAGAAGTCCTCTGAACTCACCCTATGTGGGAAGAAGATTTACACCTATGTTTTCTTCTGAAACTGTAACATTTTAGCTGTTGCATTTAATTCCTTAGCCCATTTTGAGTTAATTTAAAAAACTCTTATTTGTTTATTAAAGTATAATTGTCATATAATCTTATGTAAGTTAAGGAGGTACAATATAGCGATTCACAGTTTTTCAAGGTGATACTCCACTTAAGTTATTATAAAATATTGACAGAGTCCCCATTTTGTATAGTATATCCTTGAGGCTTATTTTATGCCTAGTAGTTTGTATCTCTTCGCCTTTCCCTTTCCTTCCTCCCACTGGTAACCGCTAGTTTTTTCTCTACATCTGTGAGTCTGTTTCTTTCTTTGTCATATTCACTAGTTTGTTGTATTTGTTAGATGTCACATTTAAGTGATATTGCATAATATTTGTCTTTATCTATCTGACTTATTTCACTTAGTATAACCTTATTCAGGTTCATCCATGCTGCTGCAAATGGCAAAATGTGATTTTTGTTTTTGGCTGAGTAGTATTCCCTTGAATATCTGTACCGCATCTTCTTCATCCAGTCATCTGTCAGTAGGGCCTTAGGGGGCTTCCGTATCTTGGCTATTGTAAATAGCGCTACTATGATCACTGCGGTGTACCTATCTTCTTAAATTTGTGTTTTGGTTTTTCAGATCTGACCCAGGAGTGGACTTGCTGGGTCATATGGTAGTTGAGTTAATTTCTGTATATGGTATGAGGTCAGAGTCCACCTGCATTGTTTTGCAAGTCAATGTCCAGACGTCTCAACATTATTTGTCAAAAAGTTTGTTCCATCTCTATAGAGTGATCTTGGCACTCTTCAACTGGGCTAAGTACTAAAAAATAGACTAAGCTGTCTATTCTAATTCTTACCAAAAGCATCCAAGTCATCACCATGATCTCTGCTTTGTAGTTGAAGAAAATGCAGGTAGGAGAGGTTAAGAAACTTGCCCCAAAGTTATGTGGCTGGCTAGAGACAGAATTGGGTTGAAAAGCCAGCTCTCCTGATTCCTACTTCGTTATTCTGTTATATGAGTTGCATCCATCCAGATCAATGACTATTTCATTATAAACCATCCTGCATTATTTAAAATGTAGAGAGATTATTTTAAATGGATGGAGAAAATTCTCTCAAGTTTTCTGCAGCCCTTGAGAGTTCAGACTACACTTTCAATTTCAAAATAATAATACAGCTAGGCATAGTTCTGAGGCTGCTTCATTTATTAACTCATCTCACACTCACAGAAACTCTAATGAGGGCAATACTTTGCCCGCATTCTGTCCATCAGGAAAGGAGGCTTGCTGAGGTTAGATGACCTGCTTTGGATCACACCGCTGGTAAGCGTGGCCAAGCTGGATTGAAAGCAGGCAGCCTGGTCTCTGGGTCTGGGTCCCACACTGTGGGGCAACCTGGCCCTTGGGGTCTCCTTGCTTGGTGAACGTCCCTTTCTCGCCTAAAGCCTAAAGCCCCAAGCCCTATACAGGACTCAGCAACAAGTTCTCTGATTCCTTTGTTCTGCGTCACCCCTCAACTAACTTTCCCACTCCCTCCACCAAAGAAAAAGCACCCACAGCTGAAACTAGAGAGAAAAGAGAGCTAGAAATGAGTATAGTATACTCATTTATATACAATATATAGTATAGTATACAAATGAGTATACTCCCCAAACCCACCAGCCCAGAGAATATCCAGGCTCTTGTATGCCTTCATCAAATGAATTAATTTGGTCCCTTGGCCCTAGTTGGCCTTGGGCAAGGCACGCTGGAGAAGGGTGGTCCCTGAGTTGCTCAGACACCAGTGGGGACTGGCTTCAGGAGGGGCTGTGCTCAGAATTACACTCTATGGAGTCTTCGGTTCCCTGGTGGAGACTGTGATGGAGTGCAGCACCACCGTGAAGAAGGTCGTGTCTGCTCGGACAGAGGAGCCTCCCAGAGAGAGAAGGTGTTGAGGCTCAGGCTGAAGGGCAAGGGGGCCTTAACTCAGCAAGTCCTGCGTGGGTGTGTTAGGAACACAAGCTGTGTGGGCAGAAAATCTGGGGTCGGACCCCTCATCACCTCTTACTCACTCTGTGGGCTTGTTATTTGCCTTCTCAAAGCCTCTTTCTTTTTGACTGTAGAGTGGGTCTCAAAGTATACTGCTCCTTGTTGGGTGCTTGTGAGGATTAAACGAGCTAAGTCCTGTGCAGCCTTCACTGCAGAGTCAGCACTGACCCTGGAATAGTAGTCAAGAGTGGCCACTCTTGACGTGTCACCTTGGATCCTCGTTATTTCAGGAAGATGGTGCTGTCTGCAGACAGCCTGGTGGTCGGGGGCAGACCCCTGGAGGGAGTCCACAGAGGTAGGAGGGAACCTCAAGTCTGCCGTCGTAGTTGACCCCCTGTGGTAGGTGATGGGGAACCAGACAGGGTCATTACAGAGGGCGATGGAGGGGTCCCAGCCGCAGGAGGGAAGCGGGACAGAGCGGAGGATGTTGGTGGGTGTGGGTGGGCAGTGAGGAGCCCACCTTCAGGCACAGCCAGGTCATGCCACAGAGATGTTGGTGCTCTGGAAACAGCAGCCCTGGTTGCATCTGAGAGAAGAGAATCCTGGGAGAGGCGAGAGGCTGCTGGCTCTCCGGCTTGTCTGCCTTTGCATTTAGTTGTGACTAATGGAACCATGGAGGGGCTTCTGTGGTGACTCAGAAGGAAAAGAATCTGCCTGCAATGCCGGAGACCAGGGTTCGATCCCTGGATCAGAAAGGTCCCTGGAGAAGGGAATGGCTACCCACTCCAGTATTCTTGCCTGGAGAATTTTATGAACAGAGGAGTCTGGCAGGCTATAGTCCATGGGGTCACGAAGAGTTGGGCACAACTGAGCGATGGACATACACAGTGGAAATACGGAATCCAGGGGAGGGGTGGCAGTGGGCAGAAATGTGCTGAATGGGCGGTCAGTGGGATCTCCGGATGGTCTTGGTCAGCGCGTGTTGCCCTGAGCTGCTTTTCTCCGTGTCTGTGTCACAGCTCACTGAGGTGGGAACAGGCCTCTCGCGTGTCTATTTCCAAGCCGGCCACGTGCTCCATCATGGATCCGCAGGTGGTGAGCCCACAGATGGATCACCAGGGCACAAGGCTCAGAGTCACAGAACATGAGAATAATAAAGCTTCTCAGATCCTGGCCCGAGCCTTGGCGGGGGAGGCTGGTGGGGTGGTGGGTGGGAGCCGGGCCCTGGGGCTGACCTGACGCCGCCTCTGTGAGTGTGGGCCCTGGCATGAGTTCCTGAACCATCTGTGCCTTGGCCTCCTGTCGATGAAACAGGCACGCTCATCACACCTGCATCAGAAGATGAAAAAAGATAATGAATACAAGACCCTTCGAGGGGTGCCTGGCAAGCAGTACACTCCACAAGTGCCCTTTCACTCCCTGCGCTCCATCCTCAGATCTTGGCCTGCCCAGCACAGACCTTTTATGATGATTTGTGCAGGCTTCTTTGAAAGAAAGGGATTTAGGTCAGTTCTTCCACTGTGCAGGCCAGGAAGCAAAGGCTCAATACGTTTAGGAAGACTGACGTACTGTCTGTCTTTCTGCAAAATAACACAATCAGCATGCTGCCCCCAGACTGACAGTTCGGACTGCTATTTGGGCCCCTGCTGCCTTTCAGTGATGCTTTATCATCTTCCTGCCATCTCTCCCTTTGCTCCCAGACCACTGCTTACATGGTTTTCAACTGGCCTGGCAGTTTCCAGCTGGGGATTATAGTAGAAGGATGCACGATGTTGGCATTCAAGGCTCAAAAGGTGGTGGTAGCCCCCCCACCCCACCCCCGCCCGGCACGGAGCCCAGTGTCACTGCTGACCCTCCTGCCCAGGTGTGGGGCCAGGTCTGCAGTGATCATCTTGCTTGTATCCTAGAGTAGGTCAAAGCTAGCAACATCAAGTCAATGTCTCTGATTACTTTGAAGGAAAGGGCAGATAGGAAATTCAGACATCAGGATGGCCCCCAGCCTCCCTTTTATCAGTGTGGAGATGGGACCATGGACTTAGCCTGCCAACAGAGCGTAGGTGGTCAGCAAATGGATTTTGGATTCAGAATGCTGGGGTTTGAGTATCAGCTGTATTTCTTACTGTGTGGCTTTGACTGAATTGTTTAACCTTTCTGTGCCTCTTAAGACTCCTCTGTGAGATGAGGGTTAATAATAATTAAAAAAAAATAAGATTGTTGCAAGAAATAAAGACATCACATACTTAGAATAGCACTTGGCATACAGTGACCACTGGGTAAACACTAACTGTTGTTGTTGTTGTTATTGTTGCTGTTGTTATTTTGCCAGGATGTAAAGAAATGGTTGGGGAAGCCATTGTGTGCTGTGAGTAGCCCTGAGAGAGGAGCTGGGCCTCCTAGTTTCAACCCCAGCTCTGCCATCCTGGGTGTTGTGACCCTGGGTTTTCTGTTTGCACAGGGACTGAATTCTCTTCAGACACAAGGCTGACCTCCAGGTCCCCTTTGCTCTGGTCCAGCCTCATGCCCTTGCCTGCAGTGCTCCCATCCCCCCGCCCCATGACTTGTGCTCCCCAAACCTGTCACTTCGCACCCATACCTGCTCTCTTCCAATTGCTGTAGGTGCACATGTCAACCCTTCATGAGAACCCAGGGTCTGGTACTTGGTAGGTGCTCAGTAAATATCTCCTGGACCAAATCCAGGAGCTTTTAATGCTGAACCAAAGATGGAGTTCTCCAGTGGATGTAACAGTCACTGCATGATGCTGTGTCTTCCTGATGGAGATCGAAGCCATTCATATCCATGATTGGTGATGTGGGAAAGTAAAAATAACTGTAAATGTTTTCCAAGTTTTAAAATAAGTCTCCTGATGCAGTCATTGCTACTGCTCACTAACAAGCATGGACCCCTCTTCTTGGAAGCCTGCCATGAACACAGCCGGCTGGTGAGTGCCCCCCTTGAGAATCTGCCTTTGATCTGTTTAATGCTTAGTCCAGTATCTGCCATCCAACCAGGCACCACCTGCCCTCAGGAGAGTCCTCGCTCTCCGAGGACCTCCTGCATAGTGGTCTTGGCTGAGCATGGAGCCAGCATGTCTGTGTCACCGTCAGAGATCCAGATGCAGCTCCAGGGAGTGAGCTTCTTGGGGGAAGTGGTGATAAAAACAGATCTTGAGAGAGCGAGAGACTTGGGGTGAGTGAGGCATGGAACAAAGACCCAGAAATGAAAAGAACCAAGTGAGAAAAAAAGGTTTTGTTTGGTTGATTTTTCTCTTAAACTTAAAAAGCAAAGAGACGGTGGGTATTCGAGCCACTGATGTGAGTGCTGGGCCGGCTTTTACTGTGCATCCAGGGATGCGGCGCTGTCTTAGAAGTCTTTTGGTTTCTGTTAGGAGCCCATGAACCACTTCAAAAAGTCCCAGCCTGTGTCCCTGGGCACACCTCCTCCTCTCATCTTCAGAAAGAGTGAGTGTAAGCCTCATGCAATAGGAACTCACATTTAAAACCCCGCTGCATACCCGCATCTATTCTAATGGTTAAGTCTGAATTATCTAATTATACTGATGACCGTTGTTCCTGCTTTGCAAACTGAGGCTTATGGAAATTAAAGACTTACTCTAAGTTATTGTTGTTGTTCAGTCGCTAAGCCGTGTTCAACTCTTTGTGAGCCCATAGACTGCAGCACATCAGCCTTTCCTGTCCTCTATGATCTCTCAGAGTTTGTTCAAACTCATGCCCATTGAGTTGGTGATGCCATCCAATCATCTCATCCTCTGTCACCCCCTTATCCTCAAGCCCTCAGTCTTTCCCAGCATTAAGGTCTTTTCCATGAGTCAGCTGTTCACATCAGGTGGCTGAAGTATTGGAGCTTCAGAATCCTAGTCCTTCCAACAAATATTTAGGGTTGATCTCCTTTAGGATGGACTGGTTGGATCTCCCTGCACTCTAAGGCACTCTCAAGAGTCTTCTCCAGCACCACAATTCAAAAGCATCAAATCTTTGGCGCTCAGCCATCTTTATGGTCCAACTCTTGGAAAGTTATGACAAACCTAGACAGCATATTAAAAACCAGAGACATTACTTTGCCAACAAAGGTCTGTCTAGTCAATGGTATGGTTTATCCAGTGGTCATGTATGGATGTGAGAGTTGGACTATAAAGAAATCTGAGCACTGAAGAATTGATGCTTTTGAACTGTGGTGTTGGAGGAGACTCTTGAGAGTCCTTTGGACACCAACCAGTCCATCCTAAAAGAGATCGGTCCTGGGTGTTCATTGGAAGGACTGATGGTGAAGCTAAAACTGCAATACTTTGGCCACCAGATGCGAAAAGCTGACTCATTGGAAAAGACCCTGATGCTGGGAAAGATTGAGGGCAGGAGGAGAAGGGGACGACAGAGGATGAGATGGCTGGATGGCATCATCCACTCGATGGCCATGGGTTTGGGTAGACTCCGGAGTTGGTGATGGACAGGGAGGCCTGGCGTGCTGAGATTCATGGGGTCACAAAGAGTCGGACACGACTGAGTGACTGAAATGAACTGAGCTGAATTTGCACCCATACATGACTACTGGAAAGACTATAGCTTGACTGGACAGACCAGGTAGTAAGTGGAAAATTCATTCCTGCATCAGGTTTGGCTGGCTCAGGGCTCCCTTTTACTATGTTTCTTTTTCCTCTCTTGCCTCTTTCTTGCACAATAAAGGAAAGAACTTTTTTTCAGGCTCTTGCTCCTGTATTAAAATTGGGAGGCTCTGAGAGCCCAGAGGGATGCCTACAGAGACAGGCTTGGCCTGGACTTTTTAAAAATACGTCATATTGTTTGTTTTATTTACTTAAAAAATTTAAATTTTATACTGTAGCATAGTTGATTAACAATGTTGTGTTAGTTTCAGGCGTACAGCAAAGTGATTCAGTAATATGTATACATATATCTATTCTTTTTCAAAATTTCTCTTTAGGTTATTACAGAGTATTGAGCAGTGTTCCTTGTGCTACACAGTAGGTCCCTGCTAGTTATCTGTTTTATTTTTTTTTCTTTACCTTATTGTGTTGGTTTTGCCATACAGTAACATGAAACCGCCATGGGTCTACACATGCTTCCCCTCCAGAACCCCCCTCCCTCCCTCTCCCGACTCCCTCCCCCTGGGACATCCCGGTGTACCAGCCCCGAGCATCAAAGATAACATGGCAAAAGGTCTTCCAGGTCCTGATAGTTTCACTTTCCCAGTCTTAGGTAGGAGTATTGTCCTCATCTTTGTTTTTTTTTTTTTTTTTTTTTTTCAGCAAATGAAAACATTGCTTGTCTCTTTCAAACTTTAGCTCCTACCTCACATACCCCTTAAGCACAAAAAATAGAAAAGGTACAGCCTGGGATGGACATGTGACCTTAAATAAAAGAGAGAGGAAAGATGGATGCAAAGAATAGGATAGACCCGGAAAGGAACCTTAGCAGCACCGAGTGTGTGGACTCTGAGGTCACAGGGATAAAGGCCTTTCGGGCAAGGCTGACCTGCTCTGGGGTCCAGAGTGTGTCCACACCACCGCCACAGGCTTCGCACGTTCCCTGCATGGACGGCTTCCTTCCTCTAAACCCTCCCCACCCAGGTCAGGACTCTGATGACTCCGAGGCAGGACCTGGGTCCTGCATCTTTCTTGTTCCTTCCTGTGTTTCTGGGGCTCCCAGCATGTTCACCACTCACGTATGTTCCTAGGAGCTGGCCTGTATGGAGTGCAGACAGGGGCCAAGGACAGGGCTGGGCAGTTGGTCATGCCTGTGTGCTGAGAATTGCAGAGGGGTGTGGAAACATAGTATTTATCAAGGGCTCTTTCGGTTACAACCAAAGAAACCCAACCAAAGTGACAAAGCAAGAACTTTCGAACTCCAGACATAGCCACATTGTCTATTATGAGCTTTTATTATAAAATGAGGGTGACATTGTAAACTCTATTCATCTTATTGCTTCCCTATTTCTTAATTTGTCTTTAAATTGGTTGCCAAGTTGAAGAGCTATTTATTAGCTCTTTGACATCAACTTGCTTTATAATAATAATATTAAATACCATTATTGTTAGTTATTATTATGTTTGACATCTCAGTGTTTTTCAAAGGCTAATCCTTCTGAACACCTGCACTAGAGTTGTATATAGGGGTGACAGATGCTCACAGATTTCTGAGCAATTTTCTAGCCCTAGTGAGAATTTCTGGGGGGAAAAGGAGAATGGCCTAGGATTTTTCACTTTTAACAACCACTCTGATAATTTTAGGCAAAGTACAGTTTGAGAGCCACTGCCTTCTCTTGTTTAACTCCCACTAGAATCACACTAGGGAGATTTTTATATATATCCTCCTACAGGTGAAGGACATCAGGCTTAAAGAACATGAATAATTAACTGCCCAAGGCCACACAGAGACTAAGTGGAGAGATTACAACATTTGCGAGTCCTCCTAAAGCAGTCGCCCTGTTCTTCCCAAATGTGAGCTGTTCTATGTCCCTAGGACCAGGAAAAACTCTAAGGTTTGGAAAAAGTATTGGATTGGCCAAAAAATTCATCCAGTGTTAACATAACAACATGTTAGGAAAACCCAAACAGACTTTTTGGTGAACCCAATAGCAGAATGGTTTCTGAAACACACATTTGCTGTTTTTGTTGTTCGGTTGCTAAGTCACCTGACTCTTTGCAACCCCAAGAACTGCAGCACACCAGGCTTCCCTGTCCCTCACCAGCTCCTGGAGCTTGCTCAAGCTCATGCTCATTGAGTTAGTGATGCCATCCAACCATCTCATCCTCTGTCACCCCCTTCTCCTCCTGCCTTCAGTCTTTCCCAGCATCAGGGTCTTTTCCAATGAGTTGACTCTTCACATCAGGTGGCCAAAGCATTGAAACTTCAACATCGATCCTTCCAGTTAATATTGAGGGTTGATTTCCTTTGGGATTGACTGGTTTGATCTCCTGGCAGTCCAAGGGACCCTCAACGTTGGTCATAATTTAAGTGGGAACATGAGGGGCACAAGGATGAAAGAGGAACTGATGGTTATGCATTCAAAGCTAAGGGGCAAATGCCAGGAGTCATAGGAGTTTGAAGGAAGGAGAGCTGATCTTGACTAAATTGGAGAGAGTTTCAGATGGTGGAAATTCCAAGGAAAAACACCAGATTTCAGATGCATTCTCTAGAATGAGTCAGACTAGCAGAGGTAAAGGGGAAATGGAAAAGAATGTCCACTCAGAAGGGAGGTTGGACAAAGGCCCAGAGAGAGGAAACTGAAGCACTTTGAGAGCTGTTGCCGCCGAAGGAGCCACATCCGTCACCCAGCTGGCAGGCCGTAATGACTTGGGCCTGGCTTATTAAGCACATTTGAAAATTGGGTGAATTGCTTGATTTGGTAAAAAATTACATGGTACATTTAATCAGCCCTCCTTTAAGGAACAAATGTCATTAAACACCACTTAATTAGCTGCCCCTGCAGCCTGACTGGGTGAAAATTATATCCTTGACAAACTACAAAACATTTTTAAGGTCAAATATGGAGAGTAAAAATACCACTGGATGCCCCCGGGTAATAGGCCCATAAAAGCTCGCCTCATTTTCATTCATTGAAAAGATTCATTCTGGATTGAGGCTAATCAGAACTTGATGGGCTTTCTTTGGAGCAGAATCTTGAGACCCAGGCTGTGTTGGTCTTTATGTTAAAGGAGTGAAAGAATAAAAGTGCCAGCAAAACAGACACATTCACATTCAATAATACACTTGTTTATCAGCCTGCTGATTTGTTATGGGAATAAAAAAGTCTACTTGCTCTATTAACCCAGGATACTGTAGTATATTATAGCAATCTGAGCTCTGGCTATGCCCAGGACAAAGAAAGCATATCAGAGAATTATTAAAGAGATGAAGTGGATGAGGCTATTGTTCACTGCATTTCTAAAAATACTTTCAACTAATGTATAATATTCACACAGAAAGGCACACATATCGTAAGGGCCTGGCTTAATAAATTTCCATAGAGTAAATTCACTCTTGTCACCAGCATCATCAGATCAAGAAACCGAGCATAACCACCTGCCAGCATCCTCCCGATGCTTTCTTTCCATCCTTCGGTCTTCTCCCACCCCAGGGATAATTGTGGTCCTGGCTTCTCCCAGTGGAGACTGATGTTTCCTGTCTCTCGAATGGCATCATGCTGCCTGCACTTTTGGCCTGGCTTCTTTCGCTCAGCATGCTTTGAGAGGTTCATCCCTGTTGCTGTGTGTCCTGTAACGTGTCCACGCATTGCTGGTTTGTGTTCCATTGGGTGAATGTGCTATAATTTATTTACATATTGTTTTGGCTCATGGGTATTTGGGAAGTTTTATATTTGGAGCTGCTATGAATCTTGCTGCTGTGAACATAACTTTCATGAGTCTGTCCTGGCGTATGTGGGTCTATGTCAGCATGAGAGTTCTGTGCTTTAGCACATGGACCAGGATAGCTGGAATATATATGAATTCATAGCCTTGTGATGTGTATATTAGTGGAAAGAGCATTTATATATTACAGAGACAAGTGAACTGCTTGGCACAGATAAATCCCAGTAAGTATTTGTTCAACATCGGAATGAGTGTTGAGCTCAAGTGACCTGGCTTCTAGTTATTTAGCCTCTCTGTGTCTCTATGTCTTCATCTGTCTAATGGGGAAGATTTGTTAGTTGAAGACTGCTGACTGAGAGGGTTTAGCTGTCTTCTCAAGGAAATTACACAGCACTGCCCTTCAACACCTCTTACCTTTATAATATGGGGGTGGTCCTTTCTTATTTTTTCATCAGACTTCTTATTAAAGACAGTGTCTACCTAACCTAGATTGAGATTCTGACATGCTAGTTCCCAAAGAGAGAAAGTGTTTTAATTGCAGTCATCAAAATCAAGCCATAATTAAATGTTTACAAATTGTTAATGGAAAAAGCACTTTCCCCTCTCTTCTTGTCAATGCCTTCCCCAGACAAGGCTCACCTCACAGAAGGTCCTATTTATCATCCTCCCATGTTTCACTTCATTATTTTGAAGTTTTAATTAATTAAATAATTTTACATTAAAAAATGTTTTTAATTTGTTTTATGTTTTTTGGCTGTACTGCACAGTATGCAAAGATCTTAGTTCCCTGACCAGGGATCAAACCAGCTCCCCCATTGAAAATCTGGAGTCTTAACCACTGGACCACCAGGGAAGTCCCTCACTTCATTTTTTAGTGTTGATTCAATATACTATTTTGCACATTTAAGATCAACCTATAATCCAAGTGATGCAAACTAGCAAACAATTTGAACGCAGTTTCTTAAAAAGAATGAGTAGCTTTCAAACAAGTTTTTTCACATAATTTGACTCCCCTTCCAGTTTATAAAGTGGAGAGACTCCCATGACAGTTGTCCTGTCAGTTAGATCACGGTACACCTGACACAAATGGGCTTGGAGGCTTCGTAAAATGATTTCAACCATCTTCTCACTTCTGAGGCCCTTTGACAGTCAAGAGCTGGCATTTTCAACTAGGCATTGGATTAAGTGGGTTGATACCTTCTCTGGGCCTTTCATTGCTTATTTATAAAGTGGAACTTTTTTTTTTTTTAAGATGTATTTATATTTTTGTTTTGCCGTGCTGGGCGCAGGCTTTCTCTAGTTGCGGTAAGTGGGGGCGCCTCTCAGGTTGCCGTGTGCAGGCTCCTCATTGCGGTGGCTTCTCTTCTCGCAGAGCACAGGCTTTAGGCACGTGCGTTTCAGTACTTGTGGTCCATGGGCGCAGGAGTTGCGGCTCCCAGGCTCTGAGCACCGGCTCAGTAGCTGTGCTGCACAGGCCTAGTTGCTCACGGCATGTGGGATCATCCCAGCAGGGATTGGACTGGTGTCACTTGCTTTGCAAAGCAGCTTCTTAACCACTGGACCCCCAGGGAAGGCCCAGAAAGTGGCATTTAAGGGAAAATTATTTCCAGCTTGTACACTACTTCCCGAATTTGGGAATGCTTTTTAGAAGGCTTTTGGGGGTGAAGTAGATGATAGGAATATTTCTGATTTTTCTTCCCTTCCTATACCTTTACTTTAGGACCCTTCACTTCCATCTGCCCAACCTCATGGGTACTAGACATGGCCCTGTGGCTTGCCTTGGCAGCCAAAATGCGAGTGGGTGGATAGCATGCCAGTTCCAAGCCTCAGCCCTGAGAAGCACGGGGTGGTTTCCATTTGCCCTTCTCGTGCTTCCATCCTCCCCCGTGGAGAGAACGTGCTCTTGGATAGAACTCCTACCTGTTGAGCTGAGACCCCAGAGCGAACACTTTTATGGCAGACTATTTCCAACCATCCCTCCGACCTGGGCCTGAGAGTGAAAGCTCATTGCCGCATCGCTGACGGATACGTGCAATGAAAGTATATCATTCTGTCAACACGGGGAGCAGTGCAAGACGTATCTTTGCCTTGGGCATCTGCTCTCAGTGTGTCAAGACAAGGAGGATGAGATCAATGTGGAAGAGCGGAAATCTGTCACAGGCAACAATAAACATCAGTAGCAATCTGTGTACACCTCCTTGTGCAGCGTTTACTTGTATTGTTTCACTCATCTTTCATAGCAACCTCCCGAGGAGGCAGGATCATTGCCATTTTGTAGAGGACAAAAAGGATGCTCAAAGAAGTCGAGAGGCTCATTCAAGGGCATGTCGTGGACAGGTAGGGGAGATAGGAGGGAATCCCAGCTCTTCACCGCTTGTTCTTCCCTTTTTTAAAGAGGCGACATGAAGTGTGAGAGGTCGAGTGTGCTGCAGCTCCTGCTGATGGAAACCTTCTGTGCAAGTGAAGTTCACACAGGGAGTGCCAAGGGTGGGGCTGCTGTTATAAAATTCAGAGGATGAGGGAGAGTTTGGGTCAGACCCTTGGACCACGGATGTGGCAAGACTCTTGGTATTCATTGAATACCCACGTGCACCTCGCTGTTTCCCAGCCACATTCATGGCTGTCTTGGGGCAACATGTCTAGGTCCTAGATGGTTAAATGTAGGCAGATATATTATAAGCAACTTCACATGTTGGCCCCTAAACTCATTTTGCAAATCCTTCAGCCTTCACTCCTATCTACAGTCTCCTTGGAAGTCTCAGAGGTTATCCATACAAGGTAGAAGTAACCTGTGCCCCATCACCATTGAGAAGAATGTCCCTAAGAGCTGCATGACCCTCAGAGGGCTTTGACGTGAGTGATAAAACTTTGACTATCTCAACACAGTGAGATTTGGGAGTGCATTGGTTGCTTCACTATAATCTGTTCTATCCTAACCGAATAATGGATTTGCATTTCCAGTGGGGTGAGGACATCTCTTGGCTCTTCCATCTAAGATGGATACTCAAGATTTTCTGGTGTCTTTTTTTATTTATTTCTTTATTTACTGTATCACTTGGCATGTGAAATCTTAGTTCCCCGACCAGGGAACAAACCCACACCCTTTGCAGTAGAAGTGTGGTGCCTTAACCACTAGACCACCAGGGAAGTCCTCTGGGTATCTTTTAGCAACAATTTAAGATGAGGGAGAACCAACATTTCTGGTATTATGTAATCTCTCTGAACATCACTGCAGAGGAATATCTACCTTTTTAACATTTTGTATACCCTTCAGACCAAAGTATATGTACAGCAAATAAATCAAATAATGAGACAGATGGATAAATGAAATAAAGGAACAAGAGTGGTAGAATTGTATCTGAGAAAATTGTATCTGGAGGGTATAATGGGAGATGGGAGGGGGACCAAATTAAATGAAGAGCTCACCACCATAGGTCTTGTGCCTACGCTCTGATTTAAACATCAGTTACACCGAGGCAGGAGTTATTCCAGTGGATGATGCTGCTGGTGGCAAGGACCCAGCATGTTTGATGGTTGACCACTGCCTCTAAAGAAACAGCTTAACAGGGTGAGAAATTCACGTATGTGCATGCTCAGTCGCTCAGTTGTGTTCGACTCTGAGATCACATGTACTGTAGCCCACCAGGCTCCTCTGTCCATGGGATTTCCCAGGCAAGGATACTAGAGTGGGTTGCTGTTTCTTACTCCAGGGGATCTTCCCGACCCAGGGCTTGAACCCACGTCTCCTGTGTGGCAGGCAGATTCTTTACCAATGAGCCACCAGGAAAACCAGTGGAATTCACAACTACCCCCAAATCCACTGGGAGCTGCCTCTAGGTGATGTTCTTCATGGCTTTAATCTGAAGCATTTATTCAATAAATCCTTCTGGAGCCTGTGTTAAGAGGACTTTTCATGAAAAACTTCCATCTGAGATATGCTTGTTTTTTCTAAAATTTATTTTAAAAACTCATTTTTTCCCTCTTGCATTCTGGAAAGACAAAGTATAGAGTGTTGATAATTAATTCTTCACACCTCTTGACCTCTTGTTCACTGAACATTTATTGAGAAACTTTGAGGAGAGCTTCTTTTTGTCCTTATCATCCCCTGGGAAGAATAATAGGATCTGAAATGTTAGCGGACTCGGCGGAGGGAGTGGGAGGAGTAGGCAGTGACCCGGGCTGTGTGATCTGAAGATATTCTGAACAGAGCCCTTGGCCAAAAATACCTCCTTTGGAAAAAAATCGAGTGTCAGAGAACCTGCTCTCAGGAAGTTCTGCTTTGAAAACTTGTCAGCCCAGGCTAGCTACTTCTAGGCAAATAGGAGTGAGATAAACAAGCAGAGATTCTCTGTGATTTGGGCACATAGGTTTATGATGATTTATAATGATAAAATATATATGCATAGTCTTTTATTTCTTCAGGCTCTGCAGTAGACGCAGACTCACATTTTGTGCAAAGCAAGCCTATGAGTTAGGGTTCATGATATCCATTTCACGGATGTGACGGAGCTGGGATTTGTTATGTTCTGGCCAAATGGGATCTTAAGTTGGTTCAGAGGCTTTTTCCTTTCAAACCACAACAGTAAATGAATAGTATCAGTGTTGTTGCTGTTCAGCCACCAAGTCAAGTCTGACTCTTCGCGACCCCAAGGACTGAAGCATGCCAGGCTGCCCTGTCCCTCCCCATCTCCCAGTCTGCCCAAGTTCATGTCCGTTGATGAGTGACGCCATCCATCTCCTCCTCTGCCGCCCTCTTCTCCTTCTGCCTTCAATCTTTCCCGGCATCAGAGTCTTCAATAGCTTCGGTGCCACCACCACAACTCACGCCATCCCCATCCTTGGTGCTGGTGCATTGCACGCTCAGTTGTGTCCAACTCTTTGCGACCCCATGGACTGTAGTTGGCCAGACTCCTCTGCCCATGGGAGTTTCCCAGCAGGAATACTGCAGTGGGTTGCCATTTCCTAGCCCAGGGGATCTTCCTGACCCAGGGATCGAACCTGCATCTCTCCTGTGTCTCCTGGATTGTTGGGTGGATTCTTTACCACCGCACCACCTGGGAGACCCTTACATTCATCCTGACCCCTACCACTAGCACTATCGAGACCACCACTGCTCCTGCCATCACGACCACTACCGTGGCTGGCATTACTGTCACCATCTCCACCACCACCCACATCGCCAGCATCATCATCATTACCATCAGGGCCACCATTACGGCTAACCGTCACCACAGTAAATACCGCCGTCATCCCCAGTACTGATAGCTCCTTGTGCAGTGATGCACGCTCACCCAAGAGGAGTCTCAATGCCAGTGCAACTCCTGGGAGCTGGCACAGATGTGCCCTGAAGAGAGGAGGCTGAGCTGTCTACGTATTCAGACCTAAGCCCCTTTCCACATCATCTCTCAGATCTGCCTCTTCCTAGAGGTCATCCTTCACTAACTTAATGGTTTTGTTTGCTTGTCAATTGTCCATTTCCCCCCCAAACCTCTGGGGGAATTATCTTCTTTGCTAAGGTAGAGGGTGGAAAAGTTGATCTTCAGAAATTTAAAACCAACCGAAGAAAAAATTTTTCCTTTCCCCCTTTGCTCTCTGTCCCCCATCTCTTCCTAGAAGCAATCCACATAGAGAGTAGTCTGGCTTCTTGTTGTTCAGAGTTTGGTCTTTGCAATAGTAGATGGACTTCCCTGGTGACTCTGATGGTAAAGAATTTGCCTGCAGTGCAGGAGACCTGGGTTCGATCCCTGGATCAGGAAGATCCCCTGGAGAAGGGAATGGCAACCCACTCCAGTATTCTTGCCTGGAGAATTGCATGGGCAGGGGAGCCTGGTGGGCTACAGTCCATGGGGTGACAAGGAGTTGGACATGACTGAGCATCTAGCCCTTCACTAACACATCGCTTTCATCATTGAAAGGCCATATTAAAAGTAGAATCTCAGACTCAGTCCCAGACCTGCTTAAGCAGAATCTGAATTTTGACAAAATTCCTTGATGAGTCTTAAATCTGAGAAGCTCTTCTCAAGCTATCTGATTGGGAAGTGGGTGAGGATAAATGGCGAGCCTACAACTAAAGCATATATAAATGAAACTAGGCTTTCAGGAATATTTGCCCCTCGAGCAAGAGAACTGAGGCTCAGCAGGGCCAGCATGTCTTTCATTTCCTACCATTGGGGAGATGACAGAGTATGATGAGACTCTGAAATCCTCCCAGCCGAAATTTGAGCTCTTTTCATGATAGTTCCTCACTGTCCAGGTCAGAAAACTTGTCCTGTTTCCAGAACCCAGGGCATGTACAGGCAGTGGGTAAGAGCAGAGAACACCCACACAGCATCAGCATCCTGGAGCCCAAGTTTTAGTGGAAGATGCAGAGCCAGGATGTTAGAATTAGAAGGAGCCTCAGAGTGACACTGCTCTCTGTATGGTGCCTCTCTTCCACATCATCCTGGTGATTTTATTCCCAGCTTGAGTTGCTGTCTCACATCATTTTGACTATTTACTTATTTCTTGTGGTTTCTCTCACTGGAATGTCATTTCCCGAGACCATGAACCTTATCCTACCTGTTTGTCACATAGAAGGTGCTCTGTAATAACTTGTAGAATAAATAAATGTAAGAAAATTGAGGTCCTAAAAATGAATTAATTTGTTAACATCATTAATTCAAGTAAAAAATATAGACGATTGTCTGCCAGGCATTGTCTTGGGCCCTCTCTGTGTACCTTCCTTTATGATAGGAATTATCATTCAGATATTTTTTCATGAGGATGTATGTCCCAAGTGATAGAGATTGTTAAGAACATGTTTCTTTCTCTTCTAGACCTAATAATTGAATCTGGGTCTGTTGACACTTATATGATTTTTTAGATGCAAGGAAATAAAAGGAAGAAGGAAAGGAATAATTTGTATCTATACACTATGCCAGCTAGAGACAGAGACTTTCTGTATGTATTGTCTTTTTTAATCTCCAGAAAATCATCACATAGCATAGCTATTGTTGACTCAAAGTTTTACCCAGAAGTTACTGAGACAGTGTTCTTGTCTAGAATGCAACTGAGGTACATTTTGAAGTCAAAATTCTTTTATTCCAAGATCTGTGCTCTTTATCACATATGATTTTGTATCCTCATCCCTTTTTATGTAAAGTAATAGTTTCTTATATTGAATACTCAGGGATGTCTCCATTCATTTTGGCTGAAGTTTTACAGTAGTTAAAACATGGGAAGCTGATTTCAGAAATTTGTTTTCAAGCAGTTGTCTCCACGTGTTTTTCTTGGAACCAGCCTATGTCTGTCCAGTCTCCTGTATCTCCTCCTTCTGCTGCCTCAGGTTGTAAGAGCCTCACACTCATTGGCTTCTCAGAGTGCAAAGAGGGCCAGCTATGTTCTCCTTCTCCCTTGGCAGGGGACTGTTTGATGTCCTAAAGACATTTCCAATGAGGATTGAAGTTGAATTGAGTCTCTGACGGGTACCTAGCGAGTTAACTTTCTCGCTCTTATGGTACTTGGATTCAGATGGACTTGGGTCTGGATCTCAAATCAGGCAGGTATTAACTATGACATCCTGAGAACCCTTGGGTCACTATTGCAACTCTCAATTATTCGTCTTCCAAGTGATGAGCACGCTTGGCTCAGAGGGTGGTTTTGAAGGGTTCCTGTTCTGATGTACTTGTTCCTTCTCCTATTCCCATGCTCCTGGCTGGTTCACTGAGCTATGCCTGATTGTTGGAGGGTTGCACAATCTTTTTTAAAATAATATTTATTTATTTGTTTGATTGCACCAGCTGTTTATTGCATTGCAGCATGTGGGATCTTCAATCTTCTTTGCAGCACGTGGGATCTTGTTTTTTTCTTAAGTTGAAGCCTGTGGGATCTTTAGTTGTGCCATGTAAACTCCTAGTTGGAGCATGTGAGACCTAGTTCCCCGACCAGCAATCAAGCCAGGGCCCCTGCATTGGGAGAGTGGCGTCTCAGTCACTAGACAACAAAGGAAGTCCCAGGGGTTGCCCAGGTAGGCGAGAAGAAGGGGACCTTTCTGGATGGACGAACAATAAATATGCTTTAAGAAATCCTTAGAGGAAGCAACCATGGCAGGATCTGTATGGCTTCATCAAATGAGTCAGTGCAGACCAGGACGAGGAAAGGCAGATAGCAGAAATACATGTTATATGACCACATTCATTTTAGTGTGCTTAGAGACTAAGAACTAATTTGGAAAAACACTAGCCTGAAGGTTACCCAAGACACAGAAGACTGTTAAACAGATTATATAGTGTTGAAAGACTAGAAGTGGAAGAGAAGAGAAACATTCAAACAGTATTTTCAAATTTTAAAACCGTGTGTAGTGCCTTTGGAAATAACTGCTCTCCAATACTTTGGCTATCTGATGCAAAGAGCTGACTCCTTAGAAAAGACCCTGATGCTGGGAAAGATTGAGGGCAGGCGGAGAAGGTGGCAGCCAAGGATGAGATGGCTGGATGGCATCACCCACTATATAGACATAAGTTTGGAAGGACTGATGTTGAAGCTGAAACTCCAATACTTTGGCCACCTGATGCGAAGAGATGACTCATTGGAAAAGACCCTGATGCTGGGAAAGATTGAAGGTGGGAGGAGAAGGGGATGACAGAGGATGAGATGGCTGGATGGTATCATTGACTTGATGGCCATGGATCTGGGTGGACTCCAGGAGTTGGTGATAGACAGGGAAGGCTAGTGTGCTGCAGTCCATGGGGTTGCAAATAGTTGGACACGACTTAGCAACTGAACAACAAGAACAAATTATAAACCAAATCTTATATTTTTATTAAAACAAATCCAAGAAACTCTATTCTAAAAAGTAACTTTTAGGTTAAAAAAATCATTTTTTCCTTTTGCTTCCAAATATACACAGTGACACAAATAAAACTTTTGCTAATCTACTTCCAATTATTCAGTGTTCTCAGAAGCACAAGCAACACATTTCCCTGATTATAAAAGTGAAATTTGCACTTTTCACTAACTCAGACTATGGTCCCCTGGGCAGTCTCAATTAATGAAGTTTTACTCCACTTGTCGCCTAGTAGCGAATTTATCCACTGGAAAATTAACAGAAAGACAACCTGGGGCCTTTTAGGAGTAATTAATGTGTTTGGAATTGCGGTGGTATTCTAATTGCTGGTTATAAAAGTCTGCAATCTTGTTACTTTTGCTGCTGGGCTGATGTGGTTTTGGCCTGAGTACCGGCAGAAGGGCTGGGTGGCGGGTTACCGCTGATTAATAATTGTTTTACAGACAGACTCTTTCATGCCGGGTCGCATTGATTTATCTTCCCGATGCCACGTTGACATCAGCTGTGGATTTACAGCTGATTTATTTTGGCTGAGTTAATATGAGCAACGTCACTGTGCCTAATGATTAAGTATTCATGGTTGGCTATAAATTACTCTCTTTCTTTTCATTTGATAATAACGGATTATTTTTCACCACTTCTGAGTGTGAATTATGAAGGACAGTTACCTCTTTAATCTCCAGCACATCTAGCCATGAAAAAGTCTGTGCATTTAATTCTCCTGTTTCAGAAAAAGCTGCTATCTCTGTTTAAAAAAAAAAAAAAAGAATGAATGAATGAATGAATGTGTTGTTCAGTCACTTAATTGTGTCTGACTCTTTGCGACCCCATGACTTCAGCACGCCAGGTTTCCCTGTCCTTCACAGTCTCCTGGAGTTTGCTCAAACTCATGTCCATTTAGCAGGTGATGCCATCCTACTATCTCATCCTCTGTCATCCCCTTCTCCTCCTGCCTTCAATCTTTCCCAGCATCAGGATCTTTTCCAGTGAGTCAGTTCTTTGCATCAAGTGGCCAAAGTGTTGGAGTTTCAGCTTCCGCATCAGTCCTTTCAGTGAATATTCAGGACTGATCTTCTTTAGGATGGACAGGTTGGATTGCCTTGCAGTCCAAGGGACTCTCAAGAGTCTTCTCCAACACCACAATTTGAAAGCATCAATTCTTTGGCACTCAGCCTTCTTTATGGTTCAACTCTCACATCCATACACGACTACTGGAAAAACCATAACATGGACTATACTTTGTCAGCAAAGTGATGTCTCTGCTTTTTAAAATACTGTCTAGGTTGGTCATAGCTTTCCTTCCAAGGAGCAAGTGTCTTTTAATTTCATGGCTGCAGTCACCATATGCAGTGATTTAGGAATCTAAGAAAATAAAATCTGTCACTGCTTTCTCTTTTTCCCCTTATATTTGCATGAAGTGATGGGACAGGATACCATGATCTTAGTTTTTCCCACACTCTGCCATGGTGTCAGGGGACAGGTGGAGAGAGAAACACAGGGGGCACCTTTCTAAAGTCACAACCTGGCACACCTTCTCCTGGACTGTCTGTGTCCAGAAGCTCACCACATGGCTGCAGGTGAAGTCAGGCAGCTTTTCTATGGGTGATTATGGTCCCAGCTAAAGTCAGGGATTTTTGCACAGGGGGAAGGATGAGAGGATGCAAATTTCAATACAACCAGCAGCTCAGCCAGGAACAATCACACTCACCTAAAGAGCTTCCAACTCATCTTGTCAACAGGTTGTCAGGCTGCTCCATCATTTATAAGCTGGGAGATCACTCTTTGTGGCATTATTTTTATTTGTGGAATAAGGACAATAATTTTTGTATGTACCTCACTTGGATTTGTTAACAAGGTTCAAAGAACATAAAATCCCTTAGCCCAAGGCCTAGCATAGAATTGTTTATTATTAATATTATTTTTCTTGTCAATAAACACTATCATCATGAAACATATACCTTCTACATTTTATGAATACTTTAACTTATTATTAAGGCTCTGCTCCCTGTTAGAATTTGAGTTAGCTGCTGAAGGAATGCTGCTGCTGCTGCTGCTGGTAAGTCACTTCAGTCGTGTCTAACTCTGTGTGACCCATAGACGGCAGCCCACCTTTGGTGAATTCTCCAGTTTTTAACAGGATACCATATGCTGGTGGAAGAGAAATATAAACTACTAAACACAATGACACATTCTAGACACTGTCCCAAATGAATACTTTTTCCTCATTGATTTTTTTAAACAAAAAATAGGGTTATTTTCCCTTTTTACATATTTATAACAATTATGCTTAATCTCTTTAGCCAAGGTTGCCTCTATCAACATTATAGTTATTATTTATCCATGCTATAATGGAAGGAGAGAAAGAGAGGAAGAGAAAACTAGTACATTTAGAACTGACTCATTGGAAAAGACTCTGATGCTGGGAAAGACTGAGAGCAGAGGAAAAGGGTACAACAGAGGATAAGATGGTTGGAGGCATCACCAACTTGATGGACATGAGTCTGAGCAAGCTCCGAGAGTTGGTGATGGACAGGGAAGCTTGATGTGCTGCAGTTCATCGGCTTGCAAAGAGTTGGACACGACTGAGTGACTGAACTGACTGAGGAGAGAGTTACTAATTACTTGGAGAAAGTTACTTCTCTTGTTACCTATAACCAGAAGTAAATTTTCCCTTCAACACTTCATTTCCATTTTAATTAGAGGAAGAAATTTTAAAATTATGGTCCATTAGAATTTTAGCTCACATCAGTTGGATGTTCTTTCTTTTTTAATCCATTCAAGTCATGGAGGAAGATTTAAGAATTGTGAACTTAAATCTTTCTTTTTTACTTTTCATTTTCACATTTTAAAAATAATTGGACACTTCATGAATTGAAGGCAGTATAAGCAGAAAACAATTTTTTATTATTAACAAATAATTATTAGTAACTCCTCTGTTGTGATATGCAACTCACAAAGTTTATAAATTGTGGTTTAAAATCTTTGTTTTTCATTTTCTCTCCAGGCTACAGCTAATGGCTTAACACGCACAAAAGGTTTTATAGGAAGTAAAGTTGTTTCAGCTCTCCTGGTGGCTCAGTCAGTAAAGAACCCACCTGCAACTCAGGAGATGCAGGCTTGATCCCTGAGTTGGGAAGACCCCCTGGAGAAGGAAACGGCAACCCACTCCAGTATTCTTGCCTGGGAAATCCCACAAACAGACTAGCCTGGTGGACTACAGTCCGTTGCATTGCAAAGAGTTGGATGCTCTTAGCGACTAAACAACAACAGCCACGTTGTGTTAAGCTCAGAGCCTTCCTGCCTCCGAATTCTGGACTCTGTGTGCTGCACCATGCTGGCTGTAGTTTTCCTGGCTTCCTGGTCAGAGTCCTTCCCTGGGGCCATCCTTCCATATTTGACCCTTCTTCCATATTTGTGCTAAGTCTGACTTTTGAGTGCATGGCAGTATCTTTGCACTTATGTCCTGGCCACGTGGCATGATTAAGTTGTTGAGTCCCTTTGAAGTTTGCCACCAGCAGCAGTCCCAGTGGATTTCCTGCAAGAGGGTAAATGCAGCTTTTTGCTGAAACCCCCCCAGGTCTTTGGGTGTTGAGGGAACTGAGTTTGGAAGCACAGTTTTGGAACTTTAAAAATAAATTCTTGTCTGCCAACTAGAAACAGCCTCCTAATGTGCCACATCCCACATGCATTTGGATTTAATATGTTTGCTTTTTCTCAGTGATTGCTCTTTAATTATTGCAATGTTGAAACAACTTGCTGGGTCTCCAAAAATATGCTCCAATATGTAGAGGTGGGGAGGGAAGGATGAGGAGGTAGAGAAGGGGCAGCCTGGAGGCTTGGGTACAGCTGCCAAGGAGGATTCCAGAGCTGCCGGGGCCAGGGGGTGGCATTTGTTCTGGGCCTTTTATTCTATGGCTTTACCCTCCTAAAGATGGGATGACAGTCTGAAAGTGACTTTCTGGCAGTCCAGTTACATTCTTTTGAAAAACTGCACAACCGTTCTTACAGAGATATGATGGACTAATTGTGAGATCCATTATGCTGGTTAGAAGATGTTGACAGGAAGACAAAAACTCCACTCGTCAAAAATCCGAATGATGAAACTCAACACATGGTGTCTCCCACTCTTGTCTTTTCTCTCCATGGCTGCTCTCTTGAGATCAAATTGTGAAACTCTGCACTCCTATCAGACTTGGAGGCTCTTGGTTAATGCTCTGAGAATGTTTCATGGGCTCTGTCCAAGGACTATGAAAGACAGGAACTTTGACAGAAGTGACATATGATGAGAATAATAGCTGATGAAAAGGATTATACCTTCATTTGAATGACTTCTCCCCACCCATTTTTGTTGAGGTTCTGGGGGCTCGGACAGCACCAAATCTTATCCCCAAAGTGATGAAACTTGGAGTTAGTTTGAATTGAGACCTGCTTCCCAAACTAAGTGTGTCCAGTAGTAAAATGGTAATGCTGATGTTAAGTTCAGAAGATAACTGTGAGGCTTCTTATGGTGTGCTTAGTTGCTCAGTCGTGTCCAACACATTGCAACCCCATCAACTGTGGCCTGCCAGGCTCCTCTGTCCATGGGGATTCTCCAAGCAAGAATACTAGCGTGGGTTGCCCTGCCCTCCTCCAGGTAATCTTCCCAACCTAGGGACTGAACCCAGGTCTCCCTCATTCAGGTGGATTCTTTATCAGCTGAGCCACCAGGGAAGGCCAAGAATACTGGAGTGGGTAGCCTATCTACTCTCCAGGGGATCTTTGCAACCCAGGAATCGAAACGGGGTTTCCTGCATTGCAAGTGGATTTTTTTTACCAATTGAGCTATCAGGAAAGTCCTACTGTGAGGCTTAAATGAGGTTAATTTCTCTTACTGCTCAATCTCAACTAACCCCAAGTGAAGACTTTGGTTAGAAAAAACTGTGCTTTTTGTTTTTGTTACAAAAGTTTATTTGTGCAAGATTCGTAAGACTATATAATCAACACATGGAGTAAATATCTAGCTATTTTTTTCTGCGTGGGATTAGCTGTGTCTGAGAAAATCAACCTGATTATAGAGAGGCTTTATCGGTGGGAACAATAGGTATCAGGACTGCCCCAGGCGTTTGCAGTGAAGGTCACACATGTGAGGTGGGTTGTCCTGCCTTTGTGCATCCTCCCTCCTGGTGATGGATTGCCCTGACTCCATCTCCACGGGAACAGCCCCCTGGGAGCTCATCACTCCTTCCTTCTGCTTGGATGACTCTGTTTGATGAAACAGTCTGGTGGCATGTCTTTAGAGAGAAGCACTCAGGTGGGAACAGGGCTTTCCTTCCACAGAAGTGGGGGGAGGGCAGAAAGTCATGGTGGAAGGGAGATGGGCTGAAGGAGAAGGTTATGTTCTTTGCGGGGCTAAGGAAAGCACATTTGTAGTGACATTTGCACGATTAATCTTGTTCAAGGGAAGAGGCCTGTGCAGGGCCAGAATGGAAAGAAGGAAGGAAGGGAGGGAGGAAAGAAGGGAGGGAGTGGGAAAAGAAGGAAGGAAGGAAAGCTCCTAAAGGGAATTCCAGACCCAAGAAAAGCTCTTGGCTTCAACTCTTCCCCATGGCTGTGACCATTAGACTGCTAACACCCCATCCCTCCTGACCTGATGGTCACAGGTCTTCCCCCAGAACACTCTAGACTAAGAAATGAGGCTCTGAATATGTTGAATATAATTTATAAAGTCAATGATAACGTGGAAAGAGTACTTAGTTTGGCATCGAATAACACTGACTTTGAGTTTCTAGCTCTTATTTACTTACTGACCCATAAGTTTTATATAATTTAGGAGAAATTTGTTTACTTTCTCTGGACCTCATTATTTTTGCCTATTAGAGATAATCATACCTGCTGTAAAGAGGCAATAGAAAGAAATTAAAATGATGTCAGAAATCAATCAAATCACAAGGTAAGACACCTGAAAAATAACAGATGGTCAATAAAATAAGGCTTCCATTATTAAGTCACTTCACTTTCCTCCTCCTAATCCTCATTCATCACTGGAGAGCCATTGTCTTTATAATAGGGCGATAGCCTCAGTCATTGGCTGTGATTCCTGTCAATGCCATCCTGGTTCACCTTAGACTCTTCTGTCTTTCAGAGCTGTGTCTCTGAACGTTCAAGCCCGGATCCCCAACATTGCATGTCTTCCTGGACTTGATTACAACCCAGTACAGTTGCTCCTTGCAAACTGGAGACCTTGCTTACCTTGGCTCCCTGTACCCCATTGCCCACTTTTAGTGTGAATATCCCTGTGGTGTTTTTTACTGTGCCTTTTCTGTGGTCCTGGGCGACATTACATGATAGGGTTGGTCCTCCCAGCTCCTTCTGTCTGTCTCAGTAGGCAAATGTGATCCCAGGCACCCCTCTATCTTCTCTGCCAGCTTGGGATGATCGATCAACATGGGCTGTAGAGTCAGAAGACGTCTATATCCAGATCCAGATACTTCTAGTTGGCCCTAATGGGTCACTTTTCACCTGCTAAGGTTCTTAGAAGGATTAAATGTGATGCAAATACTGACAGATCATTTCTTGAGGTCTTACTAGGTGCCACAATGCCTAATTTGCATTATGATAAGTTCATCACCCAAGTTACTTAATTTCCATAAAACCCTGCTATCCTCAATAGCCAGAAATCTCAGTTGTTTCCATTATACAGATGAGAATAAGAGTCAAAGTGAGGACAGAGAGAAGGTAAGGCAAATTTGAGAGAAGGAAGATGTGAAGAGAAGAGAGAAGGGAGAGGAGAAGAGAAAAACAGTAAGAAAAATCTTAAGAAGAGGAGAACCAGTGGTATATGGAAGCGAGTAGAACTTTTTATTTAAGCTCTCTGTGACCTCTGCTTTGTGAGGGGCAACCCTTTATAAAATCTGAAAGCCAAAAAGGATATAAAATTAAAGTCAAAATTTGAACAAGATAAAGAAGTTATGTCTGTTTTGTCCAAGTCCTCAGATGCTAACATTTTACAGCCCCCTTAGAAAGCCTAAACCAGTATTTTTGCCTATTCCTTCTAGAGTCTAATCCAAGATCCCAGAATTGATACCTGATACACTGGTGTCTAGGGCTTCCCAGGTGGCACTAATGGTAAAGAACCCGCCTACCAGTGCAGGAGACATAAGGGGTTTGATCCTTGGATTGGGAAGATCCCCTGGAGAAGGGCATGGCAACCCACTGCAGTATTCTTGCCTGGAGAATCCCATGGACAGAGGAGCCTGGGGGGCTATAGTCCGTAGGGTCACAAAGAGTCAGACTTGACTGAATAGACTTAGCACCACACATACAGACTGGTGGCCAGAGCCCACCTATTGGTAGGATTATTTCAAGGTTCAACCAATGCCTTATTCATCCAGTCAGTATTGACCAAGTGTCTTGTATGGACCAGCTATGGACCAGGCACTGGAGTTAAACAATCACAGCCATCCCTCAACATGTCTGTCCCTTACCCTAAGTGATAGATTAAGAAACTGAGATTCAGAGAGAAAGAGAGAGAGAGGTGATGTAAACAAGCTGACAGGTTACTATTGGATTCAGAAGACAGGACTCAAATGTAGGTCTTGGAAATTCTCGATAATTAGCAGGTGTTTTATGAAGATATTATGGGCCTGAAAAGAAACTGAAAAGAAACATTTGCTATTTTCGACATGCTATCAGAAGAAAGGGTGAAGGACATCAGCATGATTTGGGCACCTGCCATGAACCAGGCATCGTGTGTGTGTGTGTGTGTGTGTGTGTGTGCGCTCAGTCGCTCAGTCATGTCTGACTCCTCGTGACCCCATGGACTGTAGCCCTCAGCTCCTCTGTCTATGGAATTTTTCACGCAAGAATACTGGAATGGGTAGCCATTACCTCCTCCAGGGGATCTTCCCAACCCAGGAGTCAAGCCCGTGTCTCCTGCATTGGAGAGTGGGTTCTTTACCCCTGATCACATGATTTAACCCTATGTCCCTGTGAAAGAGAGGTTATAGTCTCTGTAGTATTGATGATAAGATGGAGACTCATGGATCTACTTCTAGTCCAAGGTCGTACAGCTGGTACCTCAGGCAGTGTGACTGAAGCCCCTGTGCTCACTCTAGCAATGAGGCTCCCTCCATAAAGCCCTCATCTCTGAAGTCTTTTCATGATGCTCTGCATTTTCTGATCAGAAAGGCCCAGTGGGAATAGACACTGGGAGACAGTCTAGCCAAATGTCCTTTTTAGCCAAATGATTTATTTACTGCTGCTGGGATGGCATTTTCTCCCGTTCTTTCTCTGGCCCCCTTTGTTGCCTCCAGTCCTCCTTGCCTGTTTCTTGCCAAGAAGCCTCTTAGCTTTGCTGATCTGAGGCCGGTACATCTTCTCTCCACAGTAAATCTGAGGCTAATGGGCACCCAGAAGGAAAACAGAGCTCCGAGCCACTCTGAGCACAGCCGTCCTCTCAGAACCCACAAGTCATTTTCCCCTTAAATCCACAAGCCAGGTGCTGCCCGATGACCTCTCTTCCCCTCACATGACCCTTCCCCTCATGCAGCCATCTTTCTCCAAGCACAGATAACTGAATAAACTTGGAGTATTTTGGGACTAGGAAGTCGTTTTAATATAAAATGAGTGTGCCCTTGGTCCTGGCATATCTTTACCTGAGAAGATGCATTTTGGAGAAAGGAGGCTATATTAAAGGCTAATGCAAAAGGGAAGAAGATGGTAAAGGACCAGGTGCTTCCCCTCTGTGCTCAGGATGAAGACAATGATCCTGTCCACTTTCACCACTTCTATTCAGCATCTGGGTGTCCCAGGTGACTCAGTGGTAAAGAATCCGCTTGCCAAACAGGAGACTCAGGTTCCATCCCTGGATCTCGAAGCTCCCCTGGAGAAGGAAATGGCAACCCACTCCAGGATTCTTGCCTGGGAAGTCTTGGATGGAGGAGCCTGGTGGGCTACAGTCCATGGGGTCTCAAAGAGTCGGACACAACTTGTTGACTAAAACAACCACAAATTCAGCATCTACTGGAGGTTCTAGTCAGGGAAATTAGGCAAGAAAAAGAAATCAAAGGCATCCAGATTGGAAAGGAAGAAGTCAACCTCTATTCATAGCTGACAGAATCTGGTATAGAGAAAATTCTAATGAATCCACTGCAAACTATTAGAATGAATGGGTTCAGGAAGGTTGTGGGGTGAAAAAGTCAACATACAAAGATCAGTTGTATTTGTATACACTCACAACAAATAATTCAAAAACAAAACTAAGGAAGAAGTTTCACTCAAGAGATAAAATAACAAAAGCAAAAAACAAAAGTGAAAAATCTACACTGTGAAAATTAATTTAAAAATTGCTGAAAATAATTGTAGGAGCTCTAAATAAATGGAAAAACGTTCCACATTTGTGGCTTGAGAGACTTAGCGTTGCTAAGATGGCAATTTCCTCCAAACTAAACTGCGGATTCAGTGTGATCCCTATGAGAATCCCAGATGTCTTCTTTGTCGAAATCAACAAGCTGATTAAAAAATCCTGATGATGATGCATTTTGTTGTTGCCTAGGGTAGTAAGATATGTCTGGTAACAGTAGCTCTCACATGGCCACATGAAGTCACTATTCATTGCATTTTTATTTTCTATAAATATATTTCTTTCTTTTTTCTTTTTTAAAAGACCTTTATTTTTTTCTTTTAAGATTTTTATTTTATAATGGACTACAGTTGATTTACAATGTTGTGTCATTTTGGGTATATAGCAAAGTGATTCAGTTATACATATGCATAGATCTATTCTTTCTCAAGTTTTTTTCTCATTTAGGTTATTACACAATACTATAAATAGATGTCATTTCTAGAAGGTGCAATGTATTTTACATCTGTCCCTTAATTCCTCCAATGGCCTTTTTTGCTCATCTTTGTGATGATATCTTTATTTTTTTAAACACTTTATATGTGGTTATTTAATATTCTGTGTCTCACAATTCCAATAACTGCAGTCCTTAGAGACTTGAATGTGTTCTTTCTACCTCCTGCGAACTCTCATCTGTGGTGGTTTGCTATTCAGGGTGCTCTCTGCTCTTTGGTTTTGAGATTATTGATCGATCCTAATTTGTCAGAATCTGTAAGAACAGTACTGGGGAAACTTTCTTCTAAAGTGCAGATGTCTCTTCTGGCTTCCAGAGCTTGCTATCAGCCAGAGACCACCTCAATGCCCCTCAAAAGTCTTGGCTCAGTGGTGGAGTCTGAGGTAAAATTTTGGCTTTCATCTACCATCTCAGCTTTATCCTGTAGCTCCCAGTTGTCAGCATCAGCCTGCAGGGAACTCCTCAATTTCCTGCCAAAATGCTGACTTCATCTGCATCATTCTTTAGGTCTGATTCTTCTTCTCTTTTCTACTTAGGTTGGGAAAATAATTTAAAAATATATGTTATCTTTTGTGAGAAGGATAATGCTTTAAGGTGTGTGTCTTCTGCGGGATGGTTTGTGTTGGAGGTGGGAGTTGAGACTCTATTAAAGCAATTAGGAGTTAGCCCATAAAAGTGACCAAAGAAGTGGACACTGATTTATTTTGTTGTTGTTCAGTACTAAGTCATGTCTGAGTCTTTGCGGCCCCATGGACCACAGCAAGCCAGGCTCCCCTGCCCTTCACTATCTCCTGGAGTTTGCTGTCAAGTGCTGTGAAACCATTTTCAATCTATACAAAGAACATGTGACTAGAAGAGGCTGCTGAATAGGTTTTGAGCACACATGGGGCCATGTGAAGGGCTTCCCAGGTGGCCCTAGTGGTAAAGAACCTGCCTGCCAGTGCAGGAGGCGTAAGAGGCGTTCGATCCCTGGGTCGGGGAGATCCCCTGGAGGAAGGGCACGGCAACCCACTCCAGTATTCTTGCCTGGAGAACCCCATGGACAGAGGAGCCTGGCGGGCCATGATCCATGGGGTCTCCCAGTAGTTGGACACGACTGAAGTGCCTTAGCAGGCACACAGGGCAGCGTGAAGACACACCAGGTCAGTCTTCTCGGGCCTCCTAGCTATCAACATAATGGGGAGACCAATTCTGAGTTTAAGTCTGAGAGTAGGTTAGCAATGAGCCTGAATCAGAAACTCTTTAAAATGGTTAAGGGAATTCATTCTCTGTAAATTAGGTTAAACACACAAAGAAAGAAAGTCATTTTCCATTCCGCTACTTTCCGGAGGATATTTAACTATTGGAAGTTATGGTTCTGAGGACCCTCAGGCTCATGAAAAATGTGGCCATTTGCATATTGGACCTAGGAGATTTCTCTATCCATCGCTGCTTCGCGCATAGCCTCAGGGTTGGAAAAGCCGAGTTGTTCTCGGCCAAGCAACCAGAGAATAAATCAAGATACGACAAAGCCAGAAAGTAACATTGGGTTGAAAATCAGGTGATGGAGATGCTTGTCCCAGTTCCACCTGCCGAAGCAGTGTGGCCTCTTGCCTGGGCCGTGGGGCAGCCATCCAGGCTGGGGGGACTTTTCACGGCTCTCGCATTCTATGCCAGAGCCTGACAAAAACAGAGTTGAGCTGTTTTCTGCTGACCAGGCAGTTTTTTCAAGCATCACCTACCACCTTTCACTTTGCATGTTCCATTTTCTCTGTGGCCTGGGTTCTATCTCACCAACCTGTAAACAAGCTCCTCTGTCCAGACCACAGCTCAGCTAGTTGATCTGTTTAACTGTGGGGTCCTTTCTCCCCAAATGCTGTCCCCTGATTTGCCCTTCATTTCATACCTTGCAGCCTCCCAACTCATGTTCTGTCCTGATGCCCACCGTGAAAACTTGGTGGTGACTCCCAGTTCCGTGCCCCACCCCCCCATACCCAACATTGGTCTGGGTGCAGGATTGGCATCTTTATGTTCAAATCCATATGCTTCCGGGGATTTTCCCAACAATCTACAGCTGTTAACTGTCTCTCCTCTGAAATCTGTATCAGCCTTTCTCTCCTATGTGGAACTTAACACACGGCCAGGCATGTCTTATCTCACTACTGAACAAGGAGCAAGAGAGGATGAATCTATGTGATTCATATGTTTTACTATTATTATTATTTTAACTTTTCCTTTTATATTGGAGTAGAGTTGACTAACAATGTTGTGATAGTTGCAGGTGTAGCAGAGTGATTCAGTTATACATCCACATGTATCTATTCGTTTTCAGATTCTTCTCCCATTAGGTTGTCACAGGATATCTCACAGAGTTCCCTGTGCTCTCCAGCAGCACAGGATAGCTGTTGTTGGTTATCCTTTGTGGTTGTTGGATTACCTTGTTGGTTATCCATTTTAAATACAGCTGCGTGTATTCCCAGGTAGCTCAGTGGGTAAAGAATCTGCCTGCAGTGCAGGAAACACAAGAGATGTGGGTTCGATTCCTGGGTTGGGGAGATCCCATGGAGAAGGGCATGGCAACCCACTCCAGTGTTCTTGCCTGGAGAATCTCATGGACAGAGGAGCCCGGCTGGCTACAGTCCAAGGGGTGACAAAGGGTGAGACACGGCTGAGCACATGCACACTCGCACGAGTCTCTTTGATGCCAGTTCATGGATGGCAGCCCTTGTCAGGTGCCCTTGCTGGCACAGTGTCTTCTGATGAATCAGGACTAGGACTTCCCATTTTCACACACTAGGCTCTTACACATACTGTTGCATTTTTATGTAATGTTCCTCTTTTCTGTGTTTGGTAAGCTCCTACTCACCTTTCAGATTCTAGACCCATCGTCTCTGCTTAAAGGCATCACCTCTGACACCTGCAGATTCTGTCTCCATCACTCTGATGGAGCCAGCTCTCATAGCCCTTGTCTCTTCCATGTTTTACAACATTTTTGCAAGACTGTTAGCTTCAAATGGCAGGAAGAATAATTGATTTTGTTCACTCTATCATTCCCAGTGTTTGCAACGGTGGTTGGTCCATATTTTCCTTTAAAAAGAATAAAATAAATGGTCCACAAGTGAGCAGCAAACTTTTATCCAGTAAATGACTGGATAAATAGTTGCATGGATTCGATGTTTTCATCAGTGATGGTGGCAGAATCCTTCCAGCTTGGTCACCCAAGGAGCTTCGGTTCACGTTGGAAAAATCCAACTAAGGCTCACAGTTTATTGGTTCCCACCAGCCTCCTGATGTCAGGAAATTGTCCTCCCTGCAATGAAAACAGCAGGCATCAAGTCCACAGGCCTGTACATAAAAAGATCCATTATCCCAGGAGCCAAATGTCACTGCTGGAATGGCTTCCAAATGCTGCCAAAAAGAACATTATTAATAACAGTAATGATAATAATAGTGATCATAATAACACACATTAAACTTTAATTTATATGGCACCCAAGCTCCACAGCTCTGGGAGGGAATCACTCCACAGCAGAGAGGATGGAATAAAGCAAAACTCCAATTGAAAGGAAATATGATACAATTTTGGGCCCAGAGCCAGACTTTCAGCTTCCATGTGGAGATAGAAGACGAGAAAAAAAACAAAACCAAAACCAACAAAACCTCACCACCAGGCTTCAGGCTTGATGGGAGAGTTTCGAATTTCAGGGTTACATCAGGGAGAGGTGAAAACATATGTTTTAGTCTCATTTCAGGATAAATACCCTTCATCATTTCAACTTCAAACATAGAACATATTACCCAGGGATCCTGAAAGGAGGCAGGGAGGAAAATAGTCTGGAGGCTATCTGAGTATGTGTCTGCAACGTGTGCTCATTGCAACGCGATTAGATGGGTTGAAAGATCAGCAGGCTATACATTATCTACAGGTAATGGTCAGATGCGTAAGGAGTGAAAAAATAAAGTGGTTGTTTCAGTGGTTGTTAGGATACTTAAAACATTTTTCAAAGATATGAGATAATCCAATGATTCTAAAAATGGTTCAGAGCTAAAATCTGGAAGAATTTATTTATTGGGGCAGCATTGTGTGATGTGGGTCTTAGAAACTAGTCAGGTTGGATTTGCATCCTGCCTCCTCTGCTCACAGTGTGACCTTGAATGGATTACCCTAAACTTCCATTTCCTTTTATTAAATTGAAACAATAATAGGATTTACTTATTAGGGCGCCCCTGGTGGTTCAGTGGTAAAGAATATGCCTGCCAAAGCAGGAGACATGGGTTAAATCCCTGGATTGGGAAGATCCCCTGGAGAAGGAAATGGCAACCTACTCCAGTATTTTTGACTGGTGTAAATCCCATGAACAGAGCAGCCTGGTGGGCTACAGTTCCCGGGGTTGCAAAGAGTCGGACACGACTGAGCAACTGACCCACACACACATTCTCATCAAATTGTATACTTTTAATGTGTGCAATTCACTGTATATCAATTAAGTCTCCATAAAGCTCTTAAAAATATGGAACATAAAACATAAATAAAAGTTTATTGAGTGTGATGAAGTAGTTCGTATTTGAAGCAAAATAAGGAAGTAATTCAACAAAACGCGTAGGACTAAGATTTAATGAACACTTGCAAAGCAGAAGCTCACTGTCACCATTTTTAGCTTGAATGGATCTATGGGCAAATTTATTTTGAGCCTGAGAACCTGGAAGACAGGATTGCTGCCTGATACTGGATACAGTGTGAGGGACTTGGGGATGGAGATGGAAACAGATGATGAATTAGTTTAAGATTAATCATTGTGTGATTTGTTCCCAGGCCACAATGTCCCCCAACCTAAATTATAATTCACCATGTCATCCTCTTCTACTGAGACCCTTAGAGCCAAAACTGGAATCTATATTCTGATCTTATCTATAGTGGATGAAGACCATTATGTTTTTTTGAAATAAGAGGATATGTACATATGTTAAGAAATTCAAACTGTGGGAACACATGACTAAATTAAGTCCTCCTTCCTCAACAAAGTAATGCTCAAAATTCTCCAAGCTGGGCTACAACAATACATGAACTGTGAACTTCCAGATGTTCAAACTGGATTTAGAAAAGGCAGAAGAACCAAGGATCAAATTGCCAACATCCACTGGATCATTGAAAAAGCGAGAGAGTTCCAGAAAAACATCTATTTCTGCTTTATTGACTACGCCAAAGCCTTTGACCATGTGGATCACAACAAACTGTGGAAAATTCTCAAAGAGATGGGAATACCAGACCACATGACCTGCCTCCTGAGAAATCTGTATGCAGGTCAAGAAGCAACAGTTAGAACTGGGCATGGAATAACAGACTGTTTCCAAATCGGGAAACGAGCATGTCAAGGCTGTATATTGTCACCCTGCTTATTTAACTTATATTCAGAGTACATTCAGAGAAGGCAATGGCAACCCACTCCAGTGTCCTTGCCTTGAGAATCCCAGGGATGAGGGAGCCTGGTGGGCTGCTATCTATGGGGTCACACAGAGTTGGACACGACTGAAGCGACTTAGCAGCAGCAGCAGCAGCAGTGGAGTACATCATGAGAAATGCTGGGCTGGGTGAAGCACAAGCTGGAATCAAGATTGCTGGCAGAAATATCAATAACCTCAGATATGCAGGTGACACCACCCTCATGGCAGAAAGCGAAGAAGAACTAAAGAGCCTCTTGATGAAAGTGAAAGAGGAGAGTGAAAAAGTTGGCTTAAAATTCAGCATTCAGAAAACCAACATCAAGGCATTCGGTCCCATCACTTCATGGCAAATAGATGGGGAAACAGCGAGAGACTTTACTTTTTGGGGGCTCCAAAATCACTGCAGATGGTGACTATAGCCATGAAATTAAAAGATGCTTGCTCCTTGGAAGAAAAGCTATGATCAACCTAGACAGGATATTAAAAAGCAGACATATTACTTATCAACAAAGGTCCATCTAGTCAAAGCTATGGTTTTTCCAGTAGTCATGTATGAATGTGAAGTGAAGAAGTGAAGTTTCTCAGTCATATCTGACTCTTTGCGACTCCATGGACTGTAGCCTACAAGGCTCCTTTGTCCATGAAATTTTCTAAGCAAGAGTACTGGAGTGGGTTGCCATTTCCTTCTCCAGGGGATCTTCCTGACCCAGGGATTGAACCCAGATCTCCCACATTGTAGGCAGATGCTTTACCACCTGAGCCACCAGAGAAGCCCTTTGGATGTGAAAGTTGGACTAGAAAGAAAGCTGAGTGCTGAAGAATTGATGCTTTTGAACTGTGGTGTTAGAGAAGACTCTTGAGAGTCCCTTGGACTGCAAGGCGATCTAACCAGTCCATCCTAAAGGAAATCAGTCCAGGGTGTTCATTGGAAGGACTGATGTTGAAGCTGAAACTCCACTACTTTGGTCTCCTGATGTGAAGAATTGACTCACTGGAAAAGACCCTGATGCTGGGAAGGATTGAAGGCAGGAGGAGAAGGGAACAACAGAGGATGAGATGGTTGGATGGCATCACCAATGTGATGGACATGGGTTTGAGTAGGGTCTGGAAGTTGGTGATGGACAGGGAGGCCTGGAATGCTGCAGTCCATGGGGTGGCAAAGAGTCGGACATGACTGAGCGAATGGGCTGAACTGAACTAACTCCTCACCACAGGGCCTCCAAGGTAGTGCTAGTGGCAAAGAGCCTTCTTGCCAATTCAGGAGGCATAAGAGATGTGGGTTTGATCCCTGGGTTGGGAAGATCCCTTGGAGAGGGGAATGCCAACCCACTCCCATATTCTTGCCTGGAGAATCCCATGGGTGGAGGAGCCTGATGGGCTACAGTCCATGGAGTTGCAAAGAGTCAGACATGATTGAAATGACTTAGCATACATGAATGCATCCTCACTGAAACTCTAATATTCTTTTCTCACTAGCAGTTTCTTACTTTTCTCTACATAATTTTTCTTCTTTGTTGTTATTTTGAAACTTGATTTAACAGGTATAACTACATATAGCTTGCAAAAGTCAAGTTTTTCCTGGGATGTTCTATATAAATGCCCACTGTTAATGAATGTGTACTATGTGCTAGTCATTTTTCTAAGTGCTTTGTATACATTAGCACATATAATTTTCAGAACAACATCTGGTTTACAAGCTGTGTGGCTTGAGTCAAGTTTCTTAACTTCTCTGGAGACCAGTATCCTTCTTGGTGAAATAGACATACCACAGCCCTCCTAGCAGGGATGATGCATGTACAATATGTTGTGTGATGTCTGGTACCTAGGAGTGACAAAGCCATAGTGACTACAGCCTCTTACCCGTATCTTTTTCTCTATCCTGATAATACATAAGATGAAGCCTGATGCTGGTTCACTAAGACTGTGTTTTATAGAAAGGAAGATCCATGCTATTAGAATCTTCTGGGTTAATTTACTCTAGATAAAGAAGACTGGTATGTATTAGACAAGTATAATTATTTTGTGTTTCCTGAACACACAGCAGTTCAAGTTCATTATCCCAAGCACTAGGTATAGACCTTGATTTTCACTTTTATTTTTTATTCTCTCTTTTATAAAATCCCTTTAATGTTTCCAGACCTATGGACCCTGCTAGGGAAAGGTAATCCAGGTTTTGATTTGTTCATTGATTCACCAAATTGAGAAAAAGGTGGTTAGATAATCTTCTCATCCAAGCTAGGACATTAAATTCTGTGGTCATAGACAAAATGCAAATCGCAAAAAAAAAAAGGAGCCCTTGAGGTTTGGATTTGGAATAACCAATCAGAACTCCCTGCCTGTTTCTGTTGAGCTTGAATACCTGCCCCATGCCTCTCAGTACAAACCCCACATTGAGACATGGGACTTGGCAACAGATTACTTTCTGAACCGTGAACATTTTACATAATAAAAGTCACAAGAATATAAACTTGTGAGACATTTAATTATACTTTTTGAAAACCATGTTGATTGAATATTCTGCAGTAAGGAAGACACAAGTCAACAGAAAAGATACATTAAGAAGTACAGTATTGTCATTTTTGGAGACCTCTAGATAGATAAGAGAGGGAAAAATATTTTGGGCAGGGTGAGAACTACCTACAAAGGCCTGGAAACATGATTCTTAAAAAGAATCAGGATAGTAATTCTCTTTGGCTCATGTGATCCTGTTTGAGGACTGTATGCACTGTTGCAAGGGGCTTGGATTCCTCTGGTAATAATGAGCACTGGTTGATATATTTGACATCAGAGATGTGATTAATTTAAATCATACTATGAAAAGTCATTCTAGATGACTTTAGTAGGTAACTAGATAAATATTGAATTAAATTATGAAAAATATTAAATAAACCAGTATTATTATGGAAAACTTGATAATTATTTGGGAAAGTAAATTGAATTTGTGGGAGACTGGGAGGTTAGTAGCTGAAGGCATCAAGGACGTCCTAAAAGGATGTTGAAAGGGTTGGTTTGTAGGATAATAAGTGATTCAAAGAGGCTGGTAACAGGGTGAAGCAGAAGGGAATGGATCAGTAAATACTTCTGATGTGAGGCCCTTGACTTCCCAAAATTAATGTAATCCTGAGCAGAGGGATCGTTTAAGGAAATGGAATGGTTGGTACTGAGAGGTGGATCAGGAATGAGGGCATGGCGAAAACTTGCGGTCCTCAGCGTGGTCCTGGGGCAGGGGGAAGTGGACATCATCAGGATGCAGAGAGTGGCCAAAGTGGCTAGAAACCAACACAGCATTGTAAATCAACAGAACCTCAATAAAACATGTAATTTTTAATTGTCTGAGGTAATGTGTAATGAAAATAAGGTAGAACAAGGTACCCTGGAGGCCTGAGTGATTATCATGAAAAAGGCTAACATCTAATGTGTAATTATCATGAGTCCCAATGTGTTTTAAATACATTATCTGTATTAGTTCATTTAATTCTCATAATAAACTTTTAAAGCAGATACTATTATTTTTTTCCTGAAATATTTATAATGCTGCGTTAATTTCTGCTGTATGGCACAGTGATTTGGTTATACATATACACACATTCTTTTGCATTATGGTTTATCTCAGGATATTGAATATAGTTTCCTGTGCACTACAGCAAGACCTGGTTTATCCATTCCATATGTAATAGTTCGTATCTACTAACTCCAATCTCCCAATCTCTCTCTCTCCAAAGTACACTATCATTAAACCCATTTTAGGGGTGAGGAAACTAAGTCAAAGGAAGATTAATTACTCATTTGATGTCTATGTGAAAATAGAACCTATGCATTTTGGTTTTTGTGCCCAGTGTCTGATACTGGGCTTCTAAAATCCTCATAAATTTGCAAGATAAGGGTGCCAGAGTTTTTTTTTTTTTTTCTCTTTTTTGGTTCTAATGAGGTGACTGGGTGGGCTTCTGGGTGCCTCTGGATGGGGGTCTTGTCACCAGGAAGACCAAGCCATGAACAGAAACTTGGAGTTTTCAACTCCAGGGAAGGAAGAAGGGCTGGAAATAATGTTCATAATTGATCATATCTACAGGAAGAAGGCTCCATAATATTTGACCCCACGGGCTGCTGTGACAAAGCACCACAACTGGGTGGCTTCACACAACAAAATTTACTCTCTCACAGCTCTGGAGGTTAGAAATCTGAAATGAAGCTGTCAGCAGGACCATGCTCCCTCTGCAGGCGCCAAAGGAGAATCCAGCCTCCCTGCTTGCAGCTTCTGGCAGTTGCGGGCAACGCTGGGGTTTCCCTGGCTGGCTGGCACCTCCCTCCAGTCTCGGCCTGCATGCCCAGCGGTCTTCTCCCTGTGTGTGTCTCTGTGGGGCCCTTCTCTTCTCTTAAGGATGCCTGTGTGTGGCCATGCTAAGTTGCTTCCATCATGTCCAGCTCTGTGCGACCGTATGGAGGGTAGCCGGCCAGGCTCCTCTGTCCATGGGCTTCTCCAGGACAGAATACTGGAGTGGGGTGCCATGCCCTCCCCCAATGTGTATTCTAGACCCAGGGATCGATCCTGAGTCTCTTACATCTCCTGCACTGGCAGCTGGGTTCTTTACTGCTAGCACCACCTGGGAAGCCCCTTATAAGGGTATCAGTCTTTAGATTTAGGCCTCATTCTAATTCAGTACTAGAAAAGGTCAGTTTTCATTCTAATCCTGAAAAAGGACTGTATCAAAGAATTTCAAACTGCTGCACAATTGCATTCATTTCACACGCTAGCGAAGTAAAGCTCAAAATTCTCCAAGCTAGGCTTCAACAGTATGTGAACAGAAAACTTGCAAATGTTCAAGCTGGATTTATAAAAGGCAGAGGAAACAGAGATTAAATTGCCAACATCTGTTGGATCATGGAAAAAGCAAGAGAATTCCAAAAAACATCTACTTCTGCTTCATTGACTATGCTAAAGTCTTTGACTGGATCACAACAAACTGGAAAACTCTTACAGAGATGGGAGGACCAGACCACCTCACTTGCCTCCTGAGAAACCTGTATACATGTCAAGAGGCAACAGTTAGACCTGGACATGGAACAATGGCTTGGTTTCAAATTGGGAAAGGAGTATGTCAAGGCTGTATATTGTTACCCTGCTTATTTAACTTATATACAGAGTACATAATAAGGAATGCCAGGCTGGATGAAGCATAAGCTGGAATCAAGATTGCTGGGAGAAATATCAATAACCTCAGATATGCAGACAACATCACCCTTATGGCAGAAAGTGAATAAGAACTAAAAGAGACTCTTGAAGAAGGTGAAAGAGAAGAGAGAAGAAGCTGACTTAAAACTCAACATTCAGAAAACTAAGATCATGGCATCTGGTCCCATCACTTCATGGCAGATAGATGGGGAAACAATGGAAACAGTGACAGACTTTATTTTGGGGGCTCCAACAATCACTGCAGATAGTGGCTGCAGCCATGAAATCAAAAGATGCTTGTCCCTTGGAAGAAAAGCTGTGACAAACCTAGGTAGCATATTAAAAAGCAGAGACGTTACTTTGCCAGCAAAGGTCTACGTAGTCAAAGCTGTGGCTTTTCCAGTAGTCATGTATGAATGTGAGAATTGGACCATAAAGAAACCTGAGCACTGATGAATTGATGCTTTTGAACTGCAGTGTTGGAGAAGACTCTTGAGAGTCCCTTGGACTGCAAGGAGATCCAACCAGTCCATCCTAAAGGAGATCAGACCTGACTATTCATTGGAAGGACTAATGTTGAAGCTGAAGCTCCAATCCTTTGGCTACCTGATGGGAAGAACTAGCTCATTGGAAAAGACCCTGATGCTGGGAAAGATTGAGGGCAGGAGAAGGGGATGACAGAGGATGAGGTGGTTGGATGGCATCACTGTCTCGATGGACATGGGTTTGAGGAAGCTCTGGGAGCTGGTGGAGGACAGGGAGGCCTGCCGTGCGGCAGTCCACAGAGTTGCAATAAGTGACTGAACAACAACCAGTTCAGTACGCCTCACAGTGACAAGTAAACTGGGTGGACTTGCAGCTTCATTTGGTTTTTCTCCATTCGGGATGATTTCAGACAACTTGAGCACAGGTTCTATGCATGCTATCAGAAAAAGGAACGGCAGACTGTGAGTGCATTAACTTACCTGGAATGCAGCAATCAGAAAAGCCTAGAAGTCAGTCCTGTAAATGTCTGCATATGTGCACTCTTGTTTGTTAAGGTTTCAGGGTGCTTTATTTGAATTACCCATTGGAATTAGGACCCGGATGTTTTCAGTGCTCATGCTTTGAAAGAGCTCACCTGTGCCTCTTCTTAAGCCATCAGGAACTGCCAGTACAAAATACCAGTGAGCTCCACAGCTTCAGGGGCAGACATGGATTTTAATTGTCCTCTACTGGCTATGTGACCCTGGAAGAATTCTTGGACCTCTGTCAGCTCCCATTCCCAGTTGTGAAAAGAAGATGATAGTATTAACCTCAGTTTGTGACCCTGAGATGTTGACACTGCATGTATTTAGCTCCGCGTGTAGCATGTGAGTGTGCTAACATCTGTGGCAGTTGTTACAACTTTATCATCATTGTTGTTTCTACGTGTGGAGTGGGCTTCCCCGGTGGCTCAGTGGTAAAGAATCCTCCAGCCAGGGCGGGAGATGTGGGCTCAAACCCTGGGTTGGAAAGATCCCCTGGAGAATTCCATGGGCAGAGAAGCCCGGCAGGATACAGTCCATGGGACTGCAAAAGAGTCAGACATGACTTAGACACTAAACAACAACAGCATGATAACTTGCCTCATTATATGTGCAAAGACTCTGCTTTCAAATAAGGTTACATTCTGAGGCTCCAAGTAGACATGAGTTTGGGGGTACACTATTCAACCCACTACAGGCTAATATGTATTTAATATTAAGTATTTGTCGTTCTTGCTTGTTTGTTTACTATGACTCCATCCTTCTAAAATATTAATTGCATAAAGAGAAAGCATAATCTCTTCTGTTCATTGGTGTTTCCACAGTGCCTTGTGTATAGATCGTCCATATCTGTTCAAACAGGAACTTCTGTTTAGTAAGGAGTAAGTGTAAACAACATGTTTTTAAAATAAAATTTGAGAATCTAATATTTATTGTCATTAGCCAGATGTTTGGGCTTATTTCTACATGTTATTTTGCATTTTATATTTAACATTTTTGGTTCTGTTTACCATCCCCCCCTTTTTTTTACCTTCTGCTTAAAGATTGAGTTTTATCTAAATCTACTTCACATTTCTTGTTTGTAAATTAAACACAATTATTGCAGATATTTCATAGCTCTTTTTAATTGTATCATTATCAGGAATTCTTACCAAGTCTAAAGTTAATCAACATATTTACCCTCTTTCAAAGTACAATTAACTGTACAAGTTCTACCTTATTTTTAAACCAATACAAATGATCATCTTTATAGGTTTTATTCTATAAAATTAATTCTTGTTTAAATTTGTTCTATCTGAAATGGGACACTGGGGTTTTAAAAAAAATTGTAACTGCCTGGAAAACGATGCACTGCTAGGCCAACAAACTGAAACAAAGACTCAAATACTTTCCTAAAATTAATGATAAATTTGGAGTACATCCCATTACAATGAGGAAGAATATGCTGTAGCTGAGTCAAAAGCAATTCTTTTATGCCCACAAACTTACAAATTTAATCTTTTCACCTGTACTTATGAAACTTCATGCTTTCTTCCCTGTCCTCAAATTCCTTTATTCTGAAATACATTTTTAATGTGGCATTTTTGAGTTAGAGCTTTGAGAAATGATCTAAAAATGTCTTTATGTTGTCCTCACCTTTGAATGGTAATTCATCAGGCTCTAGAATTCTGAGCTGATAGCTCATTTCCTCCATCCTTTGAAAATGTTTTTTGCTGTTGTTGTTTTTAATTGGACAGTAGTTGCTTTACAACTACTGTGTTGTGTTGGTTTCTGCTGTACAGCAGTGTGGATTAGCTGTAAGCATACATATACCCCTTCCCTCGCGAGCCTCTCACCCCACTTCCATCCCAGCCCTCTAGGTCATCACAGAGCCCCGCACTTGGCTCCCCAGGTTACACTGAGCTTCCCACTAACTGTCTATAATGTATGTACGTCAGTGTTACTCCCTCAGTTTGTTCCACGTTCTCCTTCCCCAACTGTGTCCACAAGTCTGTTCTCTGCATCTGCAGCTCTATTCCTGCCCTACAAGCGGGTTCATCTGTGCCATTTTTCTCTAGATTCCATATGTGTGTGTTAAAATATGATGGTTGCTTTTCTGACTGCCTTTAATAACAATTTTATTTCATTGCTTTCTGGCATCTGTTATTGCTGATGAGAAGTCTGCTGACAGTCTATTTGTTGCCCCTGGAGTTAAGCTGTGCTTTTTTCCAGTTGTTTTCCTTTGATGTTCCATTTTGCTTTTCACAGAGAAACGAGAATTTATTTGTGTTTATCTTGCTGAAAACTTGTTCATCAAGCTGGAGACTCCTCTTTTCTTCAATACAGAGAAACTTCTTATTGTGTTTTCTCAAATATGAGCCTCTCTCATTCTCTTTAAACTTTTAATTATTCTTGGATATATGTTGAACTCTCTTAATCTCCCCCATATCTCTTTGCTACAGATTATCCACCTCTCTCTGTTACATTCGTGATGCTTCCCTCATATCTGTCAATTTACTGAACATTATTTCAATCATATCTAATTTCAGTTCAGTTCAGTTCAATCACTCAGTTGTGTCCAACTCTTTGCGACCCCATGAACCACAGCACACCAGGCCTCCCTGTCCATCACCAACTCCTGGAGCCCACCCAAACCCATGGGTATCGAGTCGGTGATGCCATCCAGCCATCTCATCCTCTGTTGTCCCCTTCTCCTCCTGCCCTTAATCTTTCCCAGCATCAGAGTCTTTCCCAGTGAGTCAGCTCTTCGCATGAGGTGGCCAAAGTATTGGAGTTTCAGCTTCAACATCAGTCCTTCCGACGAACACTCAGGACTGATCTCCTTTAGGATGGACTGGTTGGATCTCCTTGCAGTCCAAGGGACTCTCAAGAGTCTTCTCCAACACCACAGTTCAAAAGCATCAATTCTTCGGTGCTCAGCTTTCTTTATAGTCCAACTCTCACATCCTTACATGACCACTGGAAAAGCCATAGCTTTGACTAGATGGACCTTTGTTGACAAAGTAATGCCTCTGCTTTTTAATATGCTGTCTAGGTTTGACATAACTTTCCTTCCAAGAAGTAAGCATCTTTTAATTTCATGGCTGCAATCACCATCTGCAGTGATTTTGGAGCCCCCGCCAAAATAAAGTCAGCCACTGTTTCCACTCTTTTCCTATCTATTTGCCATGAAGTGATGAGGCTGGATGCCATGACCTTAGTTTTCTGAATGTTGAGCTTTAAGCCAACTTTTTCACTCTCCTCTTTCACTTTTATCAAGAGGCTCTTTAGTTTTTTTTCATTTTCTGCCATAAAGGTGATGTCATCTGCATATCTGAGGTTATTGATATTTCTTCCGGCAATCTTGATTCCAGCTTGTGGTTCTTCCAGCCCAGCATTTCTCATGATGTACTCTGCATATAAGTTAAATAAGCAAGGTGACAATATACTGCCTTGACGTACTCCTTTTCCTATTTGGAACCAGTCTGTTGTTCCATGTCCAGTTCTAACTGTTGCTTCCTGACCTGCATACAGGTTTCTCATGAGGCAGGTCAGGTGGTCTGCTATTCCCATCTCTTTCAGTTAAAGTTATTATATTTAAATAAATATTTATTAATAAAAGTCTGATTTGGGGCATTTTCAGACTTACTTGCTTTTTTGAACACTGTGTTTCTATTTAGTTTATTTTTTGCATCTATAGTTTAATCTCTTTTATGTCTTTAGTTAATTAGTACTCTTTTTTTCCATTGTTGTTTCTATTATAGCCAGTTCTTTTTTTTTAACACTTTTATTTATTTAAAACTTTTATTTTACATTTGAGTATAGCTGATTTACAATGTTGTGTTAGTCAGGTGTACAGTAATGTGATTCAATTATACACACACGTATCTATTTTTTTCAGATTCCTTCCCCATATGTGTTATTACAGAATATTGGATCGAGTTCCTCATGCTATCCACTAGATTCTTGCTGATTTTCTTGTATGTAGTAGTGTGTACATGTTAATATCAAACTCCTAATTTATCCTCCTGTTTTTTCCATAAGTTTGTTTTCTAAGAATAGACAATTCCTGAGACACTAATTCTTATTCCTTACACCTTATAATCCATCATGGTAGCTTTCTTTTTTATATGGTTGTTAATTTTTCTGAGTTTTTTTTTTTCCAATAGTTTTTTTTTTTCCCCTGTGAGAGCACGATATAGAGTTTCTTAATTGACTCTGGAGTGTTTGGTTTTTAATGAACCAGAATAGATTTGTTTGTATGTTTGTTTTGTTTTGGAACAGTTTTAGATTTCACAGCAAAACTGAGAGGAACGTTCCCTGCTCTTACACATACCCCCTCCCCAACACATGCAAAGCCTCCCCCATTATTAACCTCCCCCACCGGAGTGGTGCATTTCTTACCACTGATGAACCTACGATGACACTACAGTCACTTAAACTCCTTAGTTTACATTAGGGTTCACGCTCAATGTCTCGCGTCCTATGAGTTTGGACAAATTCTTGCCTTGAGAATTCCATGGGCAGAGGAGCTTGGCGGGCTCTAGTCCATGGGGTCACAAGCAGTCAGACATGGCTGAGCAACTAACACATTCACTTTTTTCATGATGACATGTATCCATCATTATCAGACTAGTTTTTAAAGTTAATTTATGATTTTAATGACACAGGCCTGGGTTTGTTTTCTCATTAGTGTTTGTAAACCACATCTAATACCCTTGACAGACTTATTTCCCAGAGCAATAAGCAGAGTTTTTGTGGAAGGGAAAATGCTTTAGGAATATGGAATTTATGCAGAGACTTAGTTCCTGTTCACAGCATCGTGGACTTAAAGCCATATCTTTTTCTGAATAGCAAAACATTAGTTCTCATCATCTATCTTGGTCCAAAACCCCAAGGGCTGTTCCAGCATCAGTCCAGGCTGATCGTGCTGGTTTTACTTTCCTTTCTTCCTGAAGACCAGTATTCCCTTTCTTTCTTGTGAGCTCATCTCTGGGTCAGTGTGTCATAATTTTTCAGTGTGCACATGATTTTATAACAGGAGGGGGCTCACCTCTCTCTCCTCAGACTGTTTAGATCGCTAGAAGTATCCTTTATATTCAGCATCGCTCCAGGGATCACATGCCATGACATGCCATGTAGACCTTAGAATATTTTGCTTAAGAACAGTATGAAATAATCCCAGTCCACAAATTTCAGCTGAAAAGTAATAGAAAACTTGGAGGTCAGAGAGGCCCTGTAGAAGGTGGTTTAATGAGCATCTCCCATAATAGGGAATTTTAACTTCTTCATTTGTATTTTTCTTTCTGTGTTATCTGAAATGAATCTAGATTGTTTTAAAAATGATAAAAAATGATTTAGTGTAATAAACACAGGCCTGGTTCAAAGAGTGATACCTCTGACAATGAGAGATCCTTGACCCATGATCTCTGGGATTTTTCAGGCAAGAATACAGGAGTGGGGTGCCATTTCCTCCTCCAGAATATCTTCCCAACCCAGGGATTGAACCTGTGTCTCCTGCATTGCAGGCAGATTCTTTACCAACTGATCTACCAGGGAAGGGCCTTGACTCTGACACCACCCCTTAGTAGCACTTGGGTTTTTAGCTTTCTTTTTAATTTAAAAATTGAATATATATATATATATTCATTCATATATATATATATTCATTCATATATATATATATATATATTGGTTGACTATTTCTAACTGTGCTGGGTCTTCACTGCTGTGCCCTGGCTTTCTCCAGTTGCAGCCAGTGTTGGCTACTGTTCGTTGCGAGGCTCGGACTTCTCATTGTGCAGCTTTTCTTGTTGTGGAGCACAGGCTCTAGGGTGCAAGAGCTTCGTTGCGCTGGATATGTGGAATCTTCCCAGATCAGGAATCGAGCTTGTGTCTCCTGCATCGGCAGGTGGATTCTTAACCACTGAGACACCAGGAAAGTCTCAGGTTTTTATCTTTAAACAAAGCCACACTTGATCCTGATTTCCCTTCTGATTTCAACTCTGTGAATCTGAGATGAGATTTGACATTGCGTTGTTGCTCTATTCCTCCTCTCAAGAATATGTATGTGAAGAATTTATGCCCACAAAGGATGGAGCGTCTATGAAAAGAAGGGCAGTCTCTTCTGAGCAGCAGGGATAAGCAGGATCTTTGGAAGGTTTCCCAGAAGCTGCATTTCTGATGTGCCTGAATTTCCCCTCCTGGTAAATGCCTGGTGTCTTCACCATTGACAGTCACTTTTTTTTTTTCTTGCCTGCCCACAGCCTACCGATGTCATTTGAAGGGGCATGAAAACTGCACCAGGCATGCGTCTTCATCAGATTAAAATGTATCTATGCATATGAAAATACCATCTGAAATGTGAAATGATTTAACCTCCTTCTCTTTGAACCAGACAGGACTTCCCAGGTGGCACAGTAGTAAAGAATCTGCATGCCAATGTGGGAGACACGGGTTTGATCCCTGGGCCCAAAGATCCCCTGGAGAAGGAAATGGCAATCCACTCCAGTATTCTTGCCTGGGAAATCCCATGGACAGTGGAACCATGGGAAGCTTCAGCCTGTTTGCAAAGAGTCTGATGTGACTGAGCTACTGAGCATACACACGCACACTGAACAAGGGGAGATTTTACCAGCTAGTGTGGACGGGGAAGGAGAATAAAGTCTCCTTCGGGGATATGCAAACAATGTTTGGGTCTCTCCTTTTTTTTCCAGTGACAGGAGTGGAAATGAGGTTAGAGGACCCCATGACACAGGAGAAAGAAGATGTGTTCCAGAAGCACCAAGGTTTCCTGTACCCAGCCAGTGCTCATGCTAGTTTTTCTCCAGTCCTTACAGTGGGTGTTCTTTCTGGGCTAAGAGAGTGTATGCCACTTCCTGTCTCCAAAGACTGATTTTTCCTTATTTATAAACATCTCAAACCAGCAAATTTTAACTAAGTGTGCACTTGCCCTGGATAGATCTATACTTTCTATTTCCCATGAAGTACAATGTATGGAAATGACCTTGTTCTTAAAGTGACATGTGTGATTTACAGAAAATGTTTCCAAAGGGAGTATATATTTGTTCATTCTGCTGGGAGATGAGATGGCAGGTACTTGAGCAGCCATTTTGGACTCTGAGGTAAAGGCTGTGTACTGAGGATGCCAGAGTAGGCAGATAGAAGAATATTAGTGCTGACAAATTCAGGAAGCTACCCTGCTCTATGCTGCCGATCTTCATATCTCTTTCATGGGTGAGAGAAATTTATTTCTTACTTAAGTGTTAGTTTGGACACCCAATTGTTCTAAATGTACCTTATCTTATCTGATATAACTTCTAACTGCAGCTTCCATCTTGCTCCATTTCAGGAGCAGCTTTCAGGACAAAGTCCACAATCTTACCACCTATTTCTCTTCTAAGAAATCCTGGATATTAATCTGTAGGCCAATCCTCCAACATCAGAAATGCAGCACTCTTAGATTTTGGAGTGCTCAGTCAGTTCAGTTCAGTGACTCAGTCATGTCCAACTCTTTGCTTCCCCAAGGACCACAGCACGCCAGGCTTCCATGTCCATCACCAACTCATGGAACTTGCTCAAATTCATGTCTGTTGAGTCGGTGATGTCATCCAACCATTTCGTTCTCTGTTGTCCTCTTCTCCTGTGTTCAGTCTTTCCCAGCATCAGGATCTTTTCAATGTGTCAGTTCTTCACATCAGGTGGCCAGAGTATTGGAGTTTCAGTTTCAGCATCAGTCCTTCCAATGTATATTCAGGGTATGATTTCCTTTAGGATTGACTGGTTTGATCTCTTTACAATCTAAGGGACTCTCAAAAGTCTTCTCCAACACCACAGTTCAAAGCATCAATTCTTCTGTGCTCAGCATTCTTTATGGTCCAACTCTCACATACATACATGAATACTGGAAAAACCATACTTTTGACTCACAGACCTTTGTCAGCAAAGTAATGTGTCTGCTTTTTAATATGCTGTCTATGTTGGTCATAGCTTTTCTTCCAAGGAGCAAGCATCATTTAATTTCATGGCTGTAGTCACCATCTGAAGTGACTGTGGTGCCCAAGAAAATAAAGTCTGTCACTGGTTCCATTGTTTTCCACCTATTTGCTATGAAGTGATGGAACCAGATGCCATGATCTTAGTTTTTTGAATGTTGAATTTTAAGTTAGCTTTTTCACTCTCCTCTTTCACTTTCATCAAGAGGCTCTTTCGTCCTTCTTTGCTTTCTGCCATGAGAGTGATGTCATCTGCATATCTGAGGTTATTGATATTTCTCCTGGCAATCTTGATTTCAGCTTGTGCTTCATCCCATCCCAGCATTTTGCATGATGTACTCTGCATATAAGTTAAATAAGCAGGGTGACAATATACAGCCTTGACGAACTCCTTTGCCAATATGGAACCAGTTCGTTGTTCCACTTCTGACTCTAACTGTTGCCCCTTGACCTGCATACAGATATCTCAAGAGGCAGGTCAGGTGGTCTGGTATTCCAATCTCTTGAAGAATTTTCCACAGTTTGTTGTGATCCACACAGTCAAAAGCTTGGTGTAGTCAGTAAAGCTAAAGTAGATGTTTTTTTGAATTCTCTTGCTTTTTCTATTATCCAGTGGATGTTGGCAATTTGATCTCTGTTTCTTCTGCCATTTCTAAATCCAGCTTGAACATCTGCAAGTTCTTGGTTCAGGTACTGTTGCAATCTTGCTTGGAGAATATTGAGCATTGGTTTGCTAGCCTGTGAGATGAGTGTAATTGTATGGTAGTTTGAGCATTCTTTGGCATTGCCTTTCTTTGGGATTGGAATGAAAACTGACCTTTTCCAGTCCTGTGGCCACTGCTGAGTTTTCCAAATTTGCTGGCGTATTAAGTGCAACACTTTCACAGCATCATCTTTTAGGATTTGAAATCACTCACCTGTAATTCCATCACCTCCACTAGCTTTGTTTGTAGTGATGCCTCCTAAGGCCCACTTGACTTCACATTCCAGGATGCCTGGCTCTAGGTGAGTGATCACACCATCATGATTATCTGGGTCATGAAGATCTTTTTCGTATAGTTCTTTTGTGTATTCTTGCCACCTCTTCTTAATATCTTCTGCTTCTATTAGGTCCATACCATTTCTGTCCTTTATTGTGCCCATCTTTGCATGAAATATTCCCTTGATATCTCTAATTTTCTTGAAGAGATCTCTGGTCTTTCCCATTCTATTGTTTTCCTCTATTTCTTTACATTGATCACTTTGGAAGGCTTTCTTTTTTCTCCTTGCTATTCTTTGGAACACTGCATTCAGATAGAGATATCTTTCCTTTTCTCCTTTGCCTTTTACTTTTTTTTCTTTTCTCAGCTATTTATAAGGCCTCCTCAGACAACCATTTTGCCTTTTTACATTTCTTTTTCTTGGGGATGATTTTGATCACTGCCTCCTGTACACTGTTACAAACTCCCATCTATAGTTCTTCAAGCAGTCTGTTTATCAGATCTAATCCCTTGAATCTATTTTTTGCTTCCACTGTATAATTGTAGGGGATATGATTTAGGTCGTACTGAATGATTTAGTGGTTTTCCCTATTGTCTTCAATTTAAGTCTGAATTTTGCAATAAGGAGTTCATGATCTGAGCCACAGTCAGCTCCTGGTCTTGTTTTTGCTGAGTATATATAGCTTCTCCATTTTTGGCTGCAAAGAATATAATCAATCCTATTTTGGTAGTAACCATTTAGTGATGTCCATGTGTAGAGTTGTCTCTTGTGCTGTTGGAAGAGGGTGCTTGCTATAACCAGTACATTCTCTTGGCAAAACTGTTAGCCTTTGCCCTGCTTCATTTTGTACTCCAAGGCCAAACCTACCTGTTACTCCAGGTATCTCTTGACTTCCTACATTTACATTCTAATCCTCTTTGATGAAAAGGACATCTCTTTTTGGTGTTAGTTCTAGAAGGTCTTATAGATCTTCATAGAATTGTTTAGCTTCTTTGACATTAGTGGTTGGGGCACAGACTTGGATTAATGTGATACTGAATGGTTTACCTTGGAAATGAACAGAGATCATTCTGTCATTTTTGATATTACATCCAAGTACTGCATTTCAGACTCTTTTGTTGACTATGAGGGCTACTCCATTTCTTCTAAGGGATCCTTTTCCACAGTAGTCAATATAATGGTCATCTGAGTTTAATTCACCCATTCTGGTCCATTTTAGTTCACTTATTCCTAAAATGTAGGTATTCACTCTTGCCATCTCCTGTTTGACCACTTCCAATTCACCTTGATTCATGGACTTAACACTCCAGGTTCCTATGCAGTACTGTTCTTTATAGCACTGTACTTTATTTCCATCACCAGTCACATCCACAACTGGGCATTGTTTTCCTTTGACGGCATCTCTTCATTCTTTCTGGAGCTATTTCCCCAGTCTTCTCCAGTACATTTGGAGTCCTGGAGTTGTTTAAATATGAAGGTTCCAATGTGATCATTAAACTGTTATTGAACATAGACATTGTGTATTTTCTATCTCTTGCTTTCTTTTTTGAGTAGCAAATAGCTAATTAAGCTAGAGTAACACAAATTTAAAATATATACTCCATTAATGGAGAGCCGATTGCAATGTAAATTTTATAAGTAATTTAAAAAGAATGCCATTTTGAGAACAATTTGCCGAAGTTTTCCCCCCTTACTTGACTTCAGACTGGGGAAAAACTAGTGCTTTAATTACAAGCTAGACAAATACAGTCTGTGAAATGTTGTTTTGTGAGTTCAGATATAATGAGCTTTCTGGAAGCAGTGAGAAGGAAAGCGATCATTTATTTATGTGGATTTTGCTTCTTGGCATTTGTGATTGCATTTGTTTGGTGTACTTCACTACTGAGATTTAAAAACACTGTTTCCAATGTAAGGCAGAAAGATGCCAAAAGTCAATCCTTAGGTACAGCATCCCTGCTTGTGTACTGGAGAGAGCCCCCGCCACCAGGACCAGGGAGCCAGAGGAATGTGGAAGGCAGGACCCAGGTTTCTCTTCCGTTACTGATTCCAGGGGATTGTCTGTTGGACTTGCAGCCAGAGTGGGGCTTGTCTGAGTCCTGCATCTTGTTATGTCCTCAGTCTCGCCCACCGGGGACGGCAGAGTCTTCTGTGTCCTGTCACATCTGGGATCCCCAGGAATAGAAGGCAGGGCCAAGACCCCTGGAGGGCTAGTGGTGGCATAAAGGGCTGACCATCAGATATTGGCGAGGTGGCCATCTTAGCTTCTTTCATCCACTTGGAGTCCTGCTAGACAGTCAGCCCGATGTGTTGTCCTTTGCCCCTTTTTCCCTCTAGACTTTAAGTTCCAAGAAGGCAGAACTCTGTCTTAATAGTCAGCGTGTCCACAGATTTTATCAGAACAACTCATATATAACATATTTCAATACATATTTTTTCCAGAACAACCAATGGCCCCTTTATCCTCAGAATAGACTCCTTTGCATGTCAGTCAAGACACTTCAAAACCTGGCTTTCATCTTTTTTTTTTTCCTTCAATCAACCTCATGTCCTACTTTCCGCTGACAATTACTGAGCCACCATACTCCACCAGAGCTTCCCGAAGCATTCTTGGCATTCTTAAGCCCTCTGGGTTTTTTGGGAGTACCCTTGACAGACTTTTAAAATCCAGCTCAAGCAACATGTCTGTATAGCGTCTCCCAGCCCAACCTCTGCTTGTGGAATGAATTTACTGACAAATGTGCGGATTAGCTATTCTCTTCTGAGGCAGCTCTTATTAGTGCTTTTTAATGTTCTCGTAAAATTTATTATTGGAGTATAATTGCTCTACAATGTTGTGTTAGTTTGTGCTGTACGACAGAGTGCCTCAGTCATAAGTATACATACATCTCCTCTTCTTAAGCCTCCCTCCCACCCCACCCCCATCCCACCCCTCCAGGCCCTCACGGAGCACTGAGCTGAGCTTCCTGTGCTATACAGCAGCTTTCTGCTAGCTAGCTATTTTACACAAGGTAGCCTGCCCTGAAAATAGGTTCATCCATACCATTTTCTAGATTTCATACATATGTATTAACATATATGTATATATAACATATATGTATTAACATACTATATTGTTTTTCTCTTTCTGATTAATTTCACGAATGCTTGATGGTGGGTGGAACCACCAAACACTATCAAGCAGGCTGAGACCAAAGGTGTGTGAGCTGAGAATCCTGGCCAAGGGTTGGCCAAGTCCACATCAGAAGTCTCACCTACTGTCTTCTTTCAGAAAAAAGATGAGCTTGTGGAATAAAGAACTAACAGAACTCGTAGCTGCTCTGCTCAGTAAGACTTCTCCTGGCTAACTTTCTCTCACTGTTTCTAGTCACAATGACTTCCTGGCTGGCAGCTCCTACTTGACCTGAAAGAATTGGATCAATGTTCTTTCTCCAGAGAGCCCTTGCTGATTACTCCTTGAGTTTGCAGTATGTCCATCTCTGCTCTCCCTATTTATGATTAATTATTTACATATCAAACCCATCTCTGGAGGCTCACCTGGAAATCTTGTTGAAAACACCAATGATTTATTTGGGCTGGCCAAAAAGTTTATCCGAATTTTTCCATAACAGCTTACAGAAAAACCTGAATTGGCCAACCCAACAGAGTCAGACTTTTCAGGAGTGAGGTCTGACAGTCTGAACTTTAATATTTTCCTACGATGATGTCAAGTATGTCCATAACCACTTCTCTGGAAGGTGAGTTCCTTTAGGCTGGGCGTCTCTCATAAATGTTGTGTGCTTGGCAGAGTGACTCAAACACAAGGGTGGGCAAGGTACGCTCACTAGCTGAATGAGTGGTATCAGAACAAACCCACCCTCCACATCTGCCCACCCCACTCCAGGGGTCTCCTCCTCTTCCCACCCTGGTTCATCTAGTCTCACCTCTGAATGCTTCCCTTTTGTAGCTGTACCTGTGTTTACCTTTTATTCTATCTTAGGATAAAACCCTTCCTTGATTTTAGCTCCGTGTCTATGGTAACACATTATGTAATTTATTTACTTCTTAGGTTAGTCATTTTTCCTCTATCTTCCCTCTAACAGAATACAGAGATCTGGATTCTGATGACAGGGATCTTTGTTGATTTTGTTCAGCGACAGACTTTAACGACCCAGCACAGCATTCCAGTAAATATTTAGCAAGTGAATGAATACATGAGTGTGTGAATGAATTTCCTGAGGCGGACCCATTTTTGCTCAGCCTTTGCTCTTGAACCTCATTTGTGCAACTGTCCTTTCTTACCTGTTGGCTCGTTCCTGTCTGGCAGGCCTCCTTGCCAGACACCCCAGTTCTCAGGCTCTGCCCATGACCGTCCTTTCATCTGGGGCTGGCCCCTCCAGAACTTCCAAGTGCCACTGTTCTGTGCTCAGTCTTATCTGACTCTTTGTGACCCTGTGGACTGAAGCCTGCCAAGCACCTCTATCCATGGAGTGGGTTGCCATTTCCTCCTCCAGGGACTCTTCCCAACCCGGGGATCGAATCCATGTCTCCTGTGACTTCAGCATCGGCAGGCAGATTCTTCACCTATAGAGCTACCTGGGAAGGCCATCCACAGTGTCCCTGGCCATTCCTAATCTCCGAGCGATCGAGGAAGTGTCCCCTGCTTTAAAATAGCACCCTTGCCCTGAAAGCCGAGGTCTCAGCTGCTGTCTTTGATTTATTCCAAAGCGGTGCCAGGAAGCCTCTCTTTCCTACTTGGAATGCACACACCTCCCCCTGGGAAGGGAAGATGACACCAGTTAGATTCATCACCGCAGAGGACACCCTTCACTGCATCCTCTAAATGATTCCATATTTGGGCAAGCCATTCGAGGCAGAGTGACTGGCTTCATGGCTTGGTAATGAGCTGCTTGGCTGAATCTTTTTACCTTGAGGTCACTGGTCTGCAAATGGCCTAGATTCCTGTTGATAAAAATTGCTTCTGTTGGACAGCTGGGCTGCAGTGTGTCTGAGACATGATATGCTTTCAGGCCAGGCCCTAATGAGTGATTGTTTTTGTTCTTATCATGGGCCAGACTCGATACCAAGCCTGTCCCTTTCTTTTGTGTGGACCTGGCTGGTCCTTGAGGCAGATGGCAGGAGGTGGCCATTCAGAGAGGAGGCCTGGGGTCCTCGATCAGTGGGTCTGAGCTTATCCATGTGTGCCTGGCGACCTTGGGGAAATGCAGAGGTGGGGGGAGCACCATCAGGAGGGGGAGTAAAGTGGGGAGACAGGAGGCGGGGTCCACAGGAGGGTGCTGTAGTGGAGGGAACACCGGGTCGGCTCTCGGATGGGTGCACATCTGGTGCTGACACTTGCTCCCTCTGTGGTCATGAATTAGTGAAGGGAATGGATTTCAGACTCTACTTTCCTGATCTGCAAAATGGGGATGATAAGGTATATCTTATGAAGTTATATATGAGCCAGGTGTGTTTAAGTTGTATAGGAACTGGAAGTGCTACAGAAATGGGAATCAGATTATCAACTAGTGGAGCCTCTACCTGACAGTTAAGAAGCATTAGATTCCTTTCTCTCTTGTTTTTTAACCCAGCACAGAACAGCACACCTTCAGAGACACACCAAGACCCTCAAATGAACTCAGATGAAGTGAGAAGATTTTACACAGCAGTCATCTGATCTGACTGTGGTGATGAAGGACTGCCACCTAGAGTGTCAACCTGTCTGCTCTAGCTTGTATATGCACAATACATGTGAACATACATGTACATGTAGACACAGAGCTGGCACATGCACAAGCACATGCACAGCTGGTATATGGGCTGGTAGCCTAAGTCTCTTGGAGTCTAAATCCTGTGATTTTCCTATATGTGCTGGGACCAGTGCTGGAAGAGGAAGTCAGCAGAGAGCCAGGAGGGCCAGAGCATCCTTGGGTCAAACAATAGGTTACACTTAGCTGCCCTTATTTCATACATACAGTTACTCATTTCTCAGGAACCTCAGGGAATATAAGACTCAGTGAAATTACTTTCATTTCATTCATTCACTCAGTCATCCACCAAGTGTTTATTGAGTGTCTAGTATATGTCAGATGTTTCTCTAAGCCCTGGGATACCAGACATAATGAGTCAGTTAAAGTGTCTGCCCTCATAGATTTATCTGGAAAAAGGTAAAGAATTTGCTAAGCACAGTTGTTCTATCACGTGTGCAGTAGTACTCTACCAAAAGGATTGTGATCAGCTCAAAGTAAGCACAAAAGAGAAATTCTCTTTTTAAAACGAATTCTGCTCCTAAGAATTTATTAAAAAAAATTCAAGATTGCATAAGATTTTATCTATAAGAATGCTCCTCACAGCATTATTTATGTTAGCAAACAGATCTTCCTATATGTCCCTTAAGGGGGAAAAGTTTAGACACACATCAGCAGCAAGTCCACTGAATGGTACTTTATATATATTCACCCTTGTACAGTCCATACAATATGTTTCCAATTTAAAGGAAAACAAAACAAAATGAAATTTTGGATGCCTGTGAGTAGAATTCAGACTTAAATTGAAGAAAGTAGGGAAACCACTAGACCATTCAGGTATGACCTAAATCAAATCCCTTACGATTACACACTGGAAGTGACAAATAGATTCAAGGGATTAGATCTGATAGACAGAGTGCCTGAAGAACTATGCATGGAGTTTCATAACATCGTACAGGAGGTCATGATCAAAATCATCCCCAAGAAAAAGAAATGCAAAAAGGCAAAATGACTGTCTGAGGAGGCCTTACAAATAGCTGAGCAAAAAAGAAAAGTGACAGGCAAAGGAGAAAGGGAACGATATCTCCATCTGAATGCAAAGTTCCAAAGAACAGCAAGGAGAGATAAGAAAGCCTTCAAGGCAAAGAAATAGAGGAAAACAATTGAATGGGAAAGACCAGAGATTCTCTTCAAGAAAATCAGAGATACCAAGGGAGTATCTCATGCAAAGATGGGCACAATAAAGGACAGAAATAGTATGGACCCTAACAGAAGCAGAAGATATTAAGAAGAGGTGGCAAGAATACACAGAACTGTACAAAAAGATCTTCATGACCCAGATAAATACAATGGTGTGATCACTCACCTAGAGCCAGGCATCCTGGAATGTGAAGTCAAGTGGTCCTTAGGAAACATCACTACAAACAAAGCTAGTGGAGAGATGGAATTCCAGTTGAGTGATTTTAAATCCTAAAAGATGATGCTGTGAAAGTGCTGCACTCTATATGTCAGCAAATTTGGAAAGCTCAGCAGTGGTTACAGGACTGGAAAACGTCAGTTGTCATTCCAGTTCCAAAAAAGGGCAATGCCAAAGAAGCTCAAACTACTGCACAATTGCACTCATCTCACAGGCTGGCAAAGTAAATCTCAAAATACTCCAAGTCAGGCTTCAACAGCACTTGAACCGAGAATTTCCAGATGTTCAAGCTGAACTTAGAAAAGGCAGAGGAATCAGAGATCAAATTGCCAACATCCATCGGATCATAGAGAAAGCAAGAGAATTCCAAAAGAGCATTTACTTCTGCTTCATTGACTATGCTAAAGCCTTTGACTGTGTGAAAGTGAAAGTTGCTCAGTCCTGTCCAACTCTTTGTGATCCATGGACTGAATAGTCCATGGAATTCTCTAGGCCAGAATACTGGAGTCAGTAGCCATTCCCTTCTGCAGGAGATCTTCTCAAACCAGGGATTGAATCCAGGCTGCTTGCATTGCAGGCATATTCTTTGCCAGCTGAGCTATCAGGGAAGCCCAAGAATATCAGAGCAAGTAAGCTATCCCTCCTCCAGGGGATCTTCCTGACCCAGGAATGAAACCAGGGTCTCCTGCATTGCAAATGAATTCTTTATCAGTTGACCCACCAGGGAATCACAACCAACTGTAGAAAATTCTTAAAGAGATGGAAATGTCAGACCACCTGACCTGCCTCCTGAGAAATCTGTATGCGGGTCAAGAAGCAACAGTTATAACTGGACATGGAACAATAGACTGGTTCCAAATTGGGAAATGATTTCGTCAAGGCTGTGTATTATCACCCTGCTTATTTAACTTATATGCAGAGTACATCATGGGAAATCCTGGACTAGATGAAGCACAAGCTGGAATCAATTGCTGGGAGAAATATCAATAACCTCAAATATGCAGATAACACCACCCTCATGGCAGAAAACAAAGAGGAACTAAAGAGCCTCTTGAAGAAAGTGAAAGAGAGAGTGAAAAAGCTGACTTAAAATTCAACATTCAAAAAACTAAAATCATGGCATCCAGTCCCATCAATTCATGGCAAGTAGATGGGAAACAATGGAACCAGTGACAGACTTTATTTTCTCAGGCTCGAAAATCACTGCAGATGGTAACTGCAGCCATGAAATTAAAAGATGCTTGCTCCTTGGAAGAAAAGCTATGACCAAGCTAGACAGCATATTAAAAAGCAGAGACATTGCTGACAAAGGTCCATCTAGTCAGAGGTATGGTTTTTCCAGTATGCATATATGGACATGAGAGTTGGACCATAAAAAAAACTGCATGCTGAAGGATTGATGCTTTTGGACTGTGGTGTTGGAGAAGACTCTTGAGAGTCCCTTGGACTGTGAGGAGATCCAACCAGTCCATCTTAAAGGAAATCAGTCCAGAATATTCATTGGAAGGGCTGATGCTGAAGTTGAAACTCCAGTACTTTGGCCACCTGATGTGAAGAACTGATTCATTGGAAAAGACTCTGACACTGGGAGAGATTGAGGGCAGGAGCAGAAGCGGGTGGCAGAGGGTGAGATGGTTAGACAGTATCACTGATTCAATGGATATGAATTTGAGCAAACTCCAGGAGATAGTGGAGGACAAGGGAGCTTGCCATGCTGCAATTCATGTGGTCGCAAAGAGTCAGACATGCTTAGCTTCATTCATTATTGGAATGAAGTAGGTGTATGGTCGTGCCAGTTTTCAGGATGGGACAAAGGGGAAACAGAATCCATTCTGATAATTTATCATCTCACAGCACCAAGGAGTGGAAGGGAGCTCATCCAGCTTCCACTCGGTGCTGGACTCTTCCCTACAAAGTCATGAACCAGTGAACCCTTTACCCCTGGGTGATGGCTACAAGGAACTCACACCTCACACAGCAGCATCTTCTGCAGGGCATCATTTCCCAGACTGAATTGCAGTTCAGGCGGGGGAGAGCCTGACTCTGAAAGGGGAAGGAGCTAGATTTCAGTCCTTCTGCTCACAAGAGAGTTACATGGGACACATCTTGCAAGCTCTTCAAGGCTGATTTTTCTCATCTGTATAATAGTAATTACAAGTTGTTTTTCTTGGGCATTTGTTTTGAAAATTCAATGAAGACCAACTGGCAAAATAAGAAAGAACTTCATATTAGATAGTTTTTTTTTTTTTTTTTTTAACTTTTTGGCCACATGACATGTGGAATCTTGGTTCCTTGGCTAGGGATTGAATCTGTGCCTCCTGCATTGTCAATGTGGAGTTTTAACCACTGGACCACTGGGAAAATCCCTGTAAACAGTTATTGACCCTCCTTTCCCTTCTTCCATCTTCCCTTCCTTCATGCCCATTCTCTCCCTACTTTTATCCCTCATTTTCCTCCCTTGTGTATGTGTGTTTTCTCCTACACTATCCTGGATCACAATTGGAATCTTTTAATTTCACCTGTTTTTTTAAATTTGTAAATATGTGTTCCGATGCATCCTCAGTTAGTCCTCACCAAAAAGTGAAAACATTTGCAGAGTGGAGGGTATAAAGAAAGAAAGAAAGAAAGAAAAAAGGATGAAAAAAAAAAGAAAACTTAAATCATTCACATGTAGGTAGTAATATCTCAACTTCTTAACTTTACAGGTGAAGAAACCAAGATCAAAACAAATTAAGCAACATGTCTGAAGATGCAGGGCAGGAAAGACAAGTGTGAAACCTGGACCACTATGCTATCTCAGGAACCAAGGAGATTTGGCTTCTCTTATTTGTTTGACGCGTTCACTGAATTTTAAAAGAAAAATATAAAAATGGAATGAAGCATTGGGTTCTACTTATTATAGATAACTATTTAAAAACTGCTACAAAAATCCATGCAATGATTTTTTTTTATATTATCATTTTGGGAAAAAAAGCTTAAAATCTAAATTTGAGCATCTTCTGAAATGTCAGGCTGAAGCCAAATGGCTTTCTACAACTCTCCCCCTCCCCTTGGGCGGCCAATTTAATCATTGCTGCCTAGCTGGGTATTTTCTGGTAGGAATCAAATAGGACAAGACCAGATGCTTTGGCAAAAGGCGACTAGTAGACTTTTCAATTAAAATAAATCACAGTGATTGAGTCATTGACTCAGCAGAGGATCTGCTGGCAGCACAAGAGGACACGCTGATGTATATTAAAGAGCTGGTATCACCTTGCATGGAGTGTGAGGAATGAAGTGACCTAGACCAGTTCCTCAGTGGGCTCCAAAACCCCTGGAAACTTGCCATCTCCACTGCCATCACGAAGCAAGGCTGAGTCATGGGCACGGGCACAGGATTTTTCATCAGACTTCCGATCAGGCAGCCAATTTGATTATGATTTGGCAGATGCTAGGTCTCTGAAGTCATTTGAAACCCGCCCCAATCACGAGTGAACATCAAGTCATAAAAAGGAAGAACTGGAAAGAGAGTCATTCCAACCCCTTCGTTTTACAGATGAATAAACTGAGGCTCTTGGGAGCACAGGTGGAGCAGGGGGTCAGTGTGAGCTGACCCATGATGGGGTCTCCATCCATCCACTTGCTAGTCCTGGGCCCTGGGCCATGTCCTTCCATGGCCCTGGGCCTGTCTCCTCACATGTCAAATGACAAAGCCCTTCCTCCTTCATAGAGTTAAGGGAACTGGAAACAGGAGTTGTGAAGTCTGAGCAGAGGGTCCAGCCTGGAGGAAGAACAGGACTCGAGGTAGTTAAAGCAACTTGCCCAGGACGAGCAAACAGCTTGGAAATGGCAGAACCAGGGCTTGTTTTGGGGTTTTTGCTTCTACTACCTCCCTTAGCCTCACAAAGTAAAAGATTTAGGTGGCCTGGGGACAGAGAGTGGGGGAGAGTTGTGTCTGTGAGAAGGGAGGTCATCAGAAAATCATCAAATGTTGGACTGGGGCTGCTTACCCCAACTCTTCATCTGACATGCTCAGAAAAATGACTCACCAATCCAGGGTCTCTTGTTGACCGCTGCCCTCTTCTCTCTCCACTGATTCTGACCCTTTCCTGACCTGTTCTCAGGGAAGTGCTGGGTCAGTTGAATGATTACAATTTAGGCTTAAGCTTTGGAGGAGAACTTGCTTTTTAAGTTGGTTTTGACTTCAAGCTACAAGAGTCAAATGCTAGTGGTGAAACTGTAGTCTTTAACTAATCCATAGGGTTGCATTTCTGTGGACTTTGCCCTATGTCTATATCCAAGAATGAGGTCACTCTTGCCCCTACAGTTCTTGTGAATCTTCTGAAATCTCTAACACTCTGTTTCAATAAATCTAATAATGCATTCATTTAATCACTTACTCAGTTTTTTGAGTTAGTGAATGGTTCTATACCAGTGACCCCATGGACTGCAGCACTTCCTAATAGAGGAAGTGTGAAATGAATCAGTCCAGTTCAATTGGGTTGTTCATGTATGGATGTGAGAGTTGGACCATAAGGAAGGCTGAGTGCCAAAGAACTGATGCTTTCAAACTGTGGTGCTGGAGAAGACTTTTGAGAGTCCCTTGGACTACAAGGAGATCAAACCAGTCAATCCTAAAAGAAAAGAACCCTGAATATTTATTGGAAGGATTGATGCTAAAGCTGAAGCTCCAGTACTTTGGCCATCTGATTTAAAGAGCCTACACACTGGAAAAGACCCTATTCATTGGAAAAGACCCTGATGCTGGGAAAGACTGAAGGTAAAAGGAGAAGGGGGCAGCAGAGGATGAGATGGTTAGAAAGCATTGCCAATTCAATGGACATGAATCTGAGCAAACTCCGAAAGACAGGGAAGGACAGGGAAGCCTGGCAGACTGGGTTGCAGAGAGTTGGACATGATTTAGTGACTAAACAAAACAACAATGACAGATGAGAGGCAACTCAAAAGAGGGGGTTTCCAAATGGGCTGGTTGTGGGCAGGACATTTAGGATGAAGATAGGTGCCTGTGGCAATGGATTGAAGTTGGAATCTGTACGTTTGCAAATTGTGCAGTATACGAGTGTGTCAGTTACTGGGTCATGAGAAGGAGCACTGGGCTGTGAGTGATATGACTGGGGTGCTCGGCGTGGCGGCCCTAAGGCAATGTCATGAACGCCCGCCTGCCAAGGAGCATGAGTTTTCTCCTGTGGGCAAAGGAAAGTGAGACTTACAGAGGTTAAGATTATGGCCTCAGGCACTCTGCTAACAGGACTTCTAGCTTTGTTCCCTCACTGTATTTGTGTGTTTAGCTTTTTATTTTCTATGGGGTATAGCTGATTGACAAACAATGTTGTGATAGTTTCAGGTGAACAGTGAAGGGACTCAGCCACACACATACATGTATCCATTGTCCCCCAAACTCCCCTCCCATCCAAGCTACCGCATAACATTGAGTGGAGCGTGTTTTTGAACAAGCTACTTAACCACTCTCTGCCTGGATTTCCTCATATGCAAAAATGGATATCCTGAAAATATCACTCCATAGGGTTGCTGGGAGAATTTAAGGAGTTGAATTACATAAAACACTGAGAATTGTGCTTTAAACCTAGTGTGGCTGTATTATTATTATTCATGGGTTTTTAGAGGGGAAAAAATGTCAGGCAGATGGTTTTCTCAACAAATGAATTTCATAATAATGTGGAAGATGGTTTTGAAAATGATGAGAGATGAAGAAGGGAGAAGTTTAAGTATTTGCAAGAAACCAAGGAAGAGAAAATGCAGATCTAAAGTTTGAGAGAGATGGGACTTACCTGATGGTCCAGTAATTAAGCATCCACCTTGTGAAGCGGGGGATGCAGGTTTGCTTGGATCCCTGGTCAGGGAAGTAAGATCTCACATGCCCCAAGGCAGCTAAGCCCATGCGTTACAACAAAAGATCCCACGTGCCACAACTAAGACCTGACGCAGTCAAATAAATAAATATTAAAAAAATAGTTTGACAGAGGTGATAGATATGTAGGAGAGGAATGTGTCAGTTAATGGTGGCCTCATTAACTGGGTGTCAGGCTGCACCATTAGCTCATTAATTGAGGTACTGTCTTAGTCTGTGTTCTCCAGAGAAACAGAATCAAGAGGATCAATGGGGATAGGAGAGAGAGAAAGAGAAAGGCCAAGGAACTGGTGGATATGCTTATGGAGACATATCTCTTCCAGCCTAGATGACTGGATGTAAAGGAAATGTTCGTTAACTGAGATGTCTAGCATGCTGACTGTTAAGATGAATTTAAATATTTGGTTTTATCTTTGTAATATGAGAATATTTCTGAGGGCAGCCTCTGATTCATGAGTGCTTTGCAGGGTGATGCTGAAAGAGACATGACCTTCCTCACTGGACAACCATGAGGGACCTCATCCCACAAATGCTTTCAGTCTCACTTTTCTCATTGTGGAAAGTTAGAGAGATGAGTCAAATGTTATGGAAGGTCTTTCCTAACTTGCCTAATTTTTAAAATCTACATCTAAAAAATGCAGTGTGATTTCTGCCATTGGGCTTCATTTCATCTATGTTCAGTGCTGAGATCCAACCAGTCCATCCTAAAGGAGATCAGTCCTGAGTGTTTATTGGAAGGACTGATGTTGAAGCTGAAATTCCAATACTCTGGCCACCTGATGTGAAGAACTGAGTCATTGGAAAAGACCCTGATGCTGAGAAACATTGAGGGTGGGAGGAGAAGGGGACAGCAGAGGATGAGATGGTTGGATGGCATCACTGCCTCAGTGGACATGAATTTGAGTAAACTCCAGGAGTTGGTGATGGACAGGGAGGCCTGGAGTGCTGCAGTCCATGGGGTCACAAAGAGTCAGACATGACTGAGCAACTGAGCTGAACTGAACTGTGTCACTTACCTTCCTCTATTCTTGGAGTTGGATGAGAGTGAGCACTGCCAAAGAGCAAAGTGCACTCCCTGGGGATGGGATGTGGCAGGAGCAGCTGTGACAGTGAGTGGGTGCATCCCCAGCCAAGAGGGAGAAAGACGAGAAGAGATTCAGAATTGTCATAAATGCACAATGTGGAGTGGTGGGATGGTGCCTTGTCATGGGCCCTGGGACTCGGGCTGGTGTCCCCTAGGACTTAGAATTCATTTCAGAGAGGCACAAAGAGTAGAGGGCAGGGTTGGGGGCACACTGCAAGTTGCAGACATGGTAAACAGTGATTTACTAGGGGCCTATTATTGCCAAGGCTGACCTTGGCTGGAAGGGTAGAAGTTTGTCTGAGAAACACCATTTGAATTTGACCAGCTACCACCCTTTAAAAGGACCTTGTGGCAGAATCAACTGAGAAGTGAACAAGCATGGAGTGGTGGGAATCAATGCTAAAGGAAGGGGGTGAGTTAGAACACTCTAAACTCTGGATTCCAAATTGAAATATGTAAATCACAGTACTTTGGCTTTTAAAAAATCTCCTTTCACTCCTATGCTTAGTATGAGTGTCCTGAACTGCTCAGACCTGTGTCAGATTAAGTTAACTTTATTTGCCCCTGAATACATTTTCATAGTAAGAAGGGAATTTTTACTCCTCCTCTCAAAAGAGGAAAATATGAAATGAATAATTCAAGACTGAAGCAAATATAACTGATGAGCAAATCTGGGGTAACAGTACTGAATTGTTCAGCTCAGTCTCTTCTCTCACCTCTTTCAAATCTGTCTGTCTAGACACCCTTCCCTTCCTCCCCTGTATTCATATGTCCATTCTCTACATCTGCCCTGCAGATAGATTCATCTGTACTATTTTTCGAGATTCTGCATACATGCGTTAATATACGATATTTGTTTTTCTCTTCTGTCTTGCTTCACTTTATATGACAGACTCTAGGTTCATGCACACCACTCCACATCATCCAATGCACTACACTATCATAGCACGTGCAGTAGGATTTATTAGCTACCAAGCAGCGAGAGCAGAAGTCTCCGTGCGTCTTTGGTTCCAGGAGCCATGCTCAGCACACTGAAATTGGCCCAGATGTGTGAAAGCTGAATGTAGTAAGCTTTTGACAAACACTTCCAGAAACAGTGCTTGATTGGGATCGGGGAAGCTAGACTTTTATCCCTTTGCTCGGCCATTGGTTTTCTGCGAGACCCTGACAGTGACCTGCTTGCTTGGGCCTCATCTAGACTGGGCAGGTCTCTTCTCCTCTTTACACAGCAGGGGATTCAGGACCTAAGGGCTTTTGCAGGGATTCAGTGAGGCAACAGAACAGGTGCTTAATAAATGCTGGTTCCTTCCTCTGTGCTAGGTATGTGCACAGACCAGTTTTTTTTTTTTTTATTGTAAATGAGAAGGCCCCAGATGAGCTGAATCCAACAGTCTCTCTCATATAACATGCTTGGCTTCTCCAGAAATCAGCGTGCTCAGGCAGCCGAGGCAGCTGTGGTTTTCTGAATAGCTGGAAATTTGGCTGTGGAGGCCACAGCAGGACAGATGGGACGGGGGAGCCATGAATTAACAAAGGCATGAATGAGCTATTCAGCTGGGAGGGCGTTCGGCAGTGGAGGATCCGGGCTCACTGGTTAACTTCGCCTGATGCTTCGGTTCCTATTAGGGTCTTTGTGGGCCAACCGGAATGGCCAGGGCCTGAATAACAACCACGGGCATTTTTAAAGTTCATTGACAAAGATGAATGAAATGATGTTACTGTCATGGCCGTGAGGATGTCCGGTGTTCTCATGGGATTTAGAGATCGTCCGGTCCAAACCTTCAGTCCAAAGAAACACCCCAAACCAAAGCAAAGTGAAGTGAAGTGTTAGTCTCTCAATTGTGCCCAACTCTTTGTGACCCCATGGACTGCAGCCCACCAGGCTCCTCTGTCCTTGGGATTTTCCAGGCAAGAATCCTGGAGTGGGTTGCCATTTCCTTCTCCAAGGGATCTTCCCAACCCAGGGATCGAACTCTGGTCTCCTGCATTGCAGGAAGATTCTTTATCAACTGAGCTATGAGGGAAAACCAACCCCAGATCAACAGACACATGACTCACTTTGGTCAACCTCTGTCTTTATTCTTTCTTTCTTATATAGTTTACTGAGCACGTGCTCCACCCTAGGTTTGGGGCCAGGCACTGCTGATGGGAAGATGAGCAAAAATATTCTTTATTTCCCTGGAGCTGTCTGAAGCCAACAGGCAAAACTGATGATTATAGTGCATTTAATTATCTTCAGATGTCTCCTGTCATGCATTGCATCCATGGCAAGCCAGCCGTGAGCCACCTCTCTGCTGCCTCAATGACTTGGGTGAGGACCAGTCTGTTGGGTGACGTCTTTGGTCTCCAGTCTGCCCCAGGAAGCTGACCTGTAGGGATTAGACCCATGACGTGTAGTTGGTTCAGCCAGTGGGAGCTCTAGGCGAGGAATGAAAGTAGCCTCAAGATACGTCTTCGCTGTCCTTGGAGGTTCACAACTCGCATGGGTTGTATCTTTATTTATTTTTACAATATTTATGTAGCTATTTGACTGCACCTGGTCATAGCTGTGGCATATAGGATATTTAGTTGTAGCATGCAAACTCTTAGTTGTGGCATGTGGGATCCAGTTCCCTGACCCCCTGTGTTGGGAGCATGGAGTCTTAGCCGCTGGACCACCAGGGAAGTCCCTTGAGTTGTATCTTTAGAAGGAAGGCCAAGGAGTCCTTTTCCATAGGACTTTGTCCTTCTGGATTTTGATAATCTTCCCTTTCCCTAATCCCTGCTGGTGGGTGGGTGTAAGCCCAGAGCAGTGGATGTTCCTGGGGTCTGCCCACACCCTGCTTTCACCTCTATAAATAAACCTCTTAAACTCCCCTAAAATCCTCCTTTATTGAAATGTGTCCTGCTTCACTTGCTGGGACCCTCAGGAATACAGTGAAGTATCTGGGGCGCTGTGTGATGGTGGGAAGGGAACACAGAGAGAAGCGAAGAAGCAAACTAGTATAAACCATGGTTGAAGAGAAAAAATGAGAAGGTTGCATGGAAGGGTGTCATAACTAGCATGATCACAAGACCACAAGCTCTCCTGCTGCCCCTCCCCCCTCCCTCAGGCACTTTTCAGGTCAAGTTTCACTTCTAGACCTGCGGGAAGAAGCAGTTTGGGACATCTCCTAGGTGGTAATCCCTCAGTCCTGGGAGTTTGCGCTGGGGAAGCATGGAGAACTGAAACCCAGAGGCCACTCAGCTTGCACGTCCCTCCGTTAGGTCCTCATGCCTGCAGGTCTGGGGGGGACCTCCTTGGATATCTGCAGTCTCTGATCTGTATTCTTTGAGAAGCATACCTTGAAGGATTCAATTTTCTGGATTTTAGAGAGGTAATGCTGTGCATATACTGAGTGGTATGTGTCACTGGGGCTTCCCAGGTGGCTCAGTGGGTAAAGAATCTACCTGCTAATGCAGGAGACACAGGTTGGATTCCTGGTTGGAAAGTTCCCCTGGAGTAGGAAATGGAACTCCAGTGTTCTCGCCTGAAATATCCCATGGACAGAAGAGCCTGGCGGGTTATAATCCACAGAGTCGCAAAAGAATCAGACACGGCTGAAACAACTAAGCGTGAGCACGCACATGTATCACTGAGTGGAGTCTGGGGTGGAATCCTGTAATCCAGTCTATTAATATTTTGCAATGCAACATGTGGATTTTCAGGGGAAGTCTGATTAGTAAGGCCAGAGGTTTCAAATTCTTAACGGGGAGCCTTATGGGTCCCTAGGACAGGAGATGGGACCTAATCTTAGAGACCTAATCTCCACCCAAGGGCAGGGTGGAGCTGAATGGTCCCCAAGTCCAAGACTCGTGCTCTCCAGACACCCTACTGCTGCCTGGGGGTGCTGATGCACTTCCGGTGCTGTCTTGAGCTTTGGGAACCCAAGTGTTTTGACGGTACCTGTTGATACTACTGGCTGGTTGGCTCCCAAGACTGCAGAAGGCATTTCAGACTTCCCTAGTGGGTATGCATGGTGTGCTATGAACTTAGTTTCTGATAAATACCCATCCACCCTGCATGTTGGGGTGATATCAGGTCTCCCCATTTTTAAAGATGGGGAGAATGTCTCATGGTGAGGTTGTGGAGCACCTAGCACTGGCCGGGCACATAGTAGGTGCTCACTGTCTTTCCTTCCCTCCTTGCCCTGTAGGTGTCCAATGGAATTATATTTAGTTTAACTGTCTCCTCTGCCTGGCTGCCTCCCTTTCTTTCTTCCTGAGAAATTGCCTGCCTCCTGGCATATATTTACTTCCATCTGGGGTTTTAAATTCAACTGAACAAATAACAACCATCGTGGGGAAGATGCTGGCTGGAGGAAACTAGAGGCGAAATCACGGCCTGGGTTCCACTAGTCCATCTTGGCAGCTCGAGACCAGGAGGAGGTGGAGAAACATCTCTACTTTCCAAAAGGTACACACAGAGGAGGAAAAATAAAAGGGGGCCTATCTATAATTATTTTCTATTTGAGAGAGGTGCTGACCGGCAGCTGGCTCATATAATGGGGAAATTTGATTGTGCTGAATCTGGAGACGGAAGAAGCCGGGAAAAGTTCTAAGCGGGTGGAGGAGGGGCAGGGTGCTGCTTCTAGCGGGCAGAGGTTGCTGTCAGGATCACGAGTGACCGCATTTGGAAGGCGGGGCACGTGCCACGTTGACCGCAGATCCGCGGCGTCGGTGCACCGGGGCTCCAGCTGCAGGGTGTGGTCGAGGAGCGTGACCGGAGAGGCAGGGCACCCGGCGCGGCTCGCTGCAACGCGGTCAGGAGTCGGACCGAGCCGGTTAAAACCCCGAGTCTCTTCCTCTCTGCGGGACCTTGAGCCAAGTTTCTTACCTCTCTGAACCACAGTTTCCTCAGCTGGGAAAAAGAAAATATTCTGAAGTCTGCCTTGCAGAATTAGTTTGCAGTTCAATGTGATAAAACTGGTGAAATAACTTATTTGCCTGGAGCTTTAAAACGGCTCAAGAAATTGTTCCAGTTCATGTATCAGGGGAGCCTGGACTCTGCATATAGAAACAAAGAGGAGCTAGGAGGAAGATGCCAATTATGTTGAGTGAGGTTGTCTTGAGAAAGAGCCTCTGGTTGCCTGGCAATTAAAGGCCAGATGGGTTTCCAGGAGAGCGCCCCTTCCCTGCAGAATAGGATGATGGCTGGGCTTCTGCCTATCTAGAGAAAGGTGAAGCGAGCTTTCTCCAGGCAGGCTGTATCATACATACCAGCAAAAGGCTTGTCTGCCCCGCAGGCTGTATTTCCAAGCCCATCAGAAGCTAGACTTCTATAAATTCAGCAAGGCTGCCTTATAATCAGACAGAGGCTGGGTTTTGAGGTCAGAAAGGCAGAGGTTCAACTCTGGCTCACCATCTTTCAGTCTTTAACACACACTCACTGCGACTGGCTCAGTTTGTGGCATGTGAGGGGCAGAGATGGGGGAGATTAATTGAAGCAGTCAATATTTTCATGATGATCACAGCCTGTGAGGAGAGATAAGATCTCTAAACAAATGCATATGAAATACTGTGCAGCTTCAGAGATTCAGGGATGCACAGGGGATTAGGGGATATACCAAGCCCAGCTTAACATGCTCTATCCTAGAAGAAAGAGATAATACCTGGAAATAGTCTTAAGAGATGAAGAGGATTTGGGATTGGGGGTGGGAAAATTTAAACAGTCTGAGGCTTTATCTTCTTGAAGCCTCATTTTCCTGAATATGAAATAGAGATCCCATCTATGTAACCGGGTCATTGTGGGCATTAATGTTTTAGTGCTTTGGAGATTGTGTTTTGCTGAACATCAGCAGCTGGGAGCATTTACTTAAAAAGACTTTGCTTACTGAAAGAAAAAAAGAGGAAAGTTTAATGTTATTGTATAATTGCAGCTTTTTCTAATTAGTGCAGCTAAATATTTTTATATAATTATTATTATCCATTTGTATTTTTACTTGATAAACTTCCTGCTGGTGATCTTCCTTGGCACCCAAGAGCTCAAGCTTTAGAAGTCATTGCCATGCCTTGGAGAGTGATGTTCTATGCATTTCAATCGTGTCTGACTCTTTGGAACCCCACGGGCTGTAGCCAGGCTCCTCTGATCTTGGGATTCTCCAGGCAAGAATCCTGGAGTAGGTTGCCACACACTTCTCCAAGGGATCTTCCCAACCCAGGGATTGAACCTGGGTCTCCCAAATTGCAGGAGCATTCTTTACCATCTGAGCCATGAGGGAAGCATTTATTAATATGAAATAAGTGGGATAGGAGAAAGGAAGGATCATGTGTCATACACCTCTAGGTGGTGAAGAGCCTCATACACACGAGAACAAGACAGAAAGCTGAATTTCTGTGACATACCACGTGTTCCTAAACTGAAGAGTTGGGAGCTCATTCCCCCCTCACTGCAAAGACAATCTTAACTCTGATTATTCCCACACTCACACTTTGAGCTGCTGGATCTCTGAGTGCAAGTCCTTCCCTGGCCCTGGAGACACCAAGATGGACAAGGCATTGCCTCTGCCTTGAGGATCATATTCTGATGAGAAGACAAGTATATAGGCAGATATCTTGAATGTAATGTCATACCTGCAAAGACAGAGCTGGGCCAGGGGCTGCAGGAGGCATTCTTGGTGCCCTCCAAGGGGGTCAGGGGTCAAGGAGAAGGGATCAGCCTCAGCCTGCACCTCTGACTTGCAGAAGTTATTACCAGAAATGTATGGTTGCAAATGCTCTTCTCCAAGGTGGGGTAGGATTCTGGTGAACTATTTTCCCCTGGAGGGTAAGGCTCTATTGTGAAAAGTGGGGGGAGGCTGGGGTATTTCACAAGGATTACTCTCCTTCTCAACCTGTCAGAGCCAGGTAACAAGGTTACCTTTCTCAGCTCTGCGGTGTGAGAACCCAGTGGGGTTGTTGGAGGTAAAAGCTGCAAAGGTGTGGGGACCTCCCTAAGACACTCCGCTAATTTGTCAAAATTATCACTGAAGTGTTCCTGCCAGTGTATGGCTTCAGATATTTCTGTGCTAGGATAGGACTCTGCCTTCACCCATCTCTCTGGGTTCTGGGGCCATAGTTTCCTGGTAATCTCGGTTCTCTGATGGATCTAGGAAAAATCAGTGATTTTCATGGTTCAGTTTTATTCTTGTTGTAAAGATGGGCGTGACAATGTCTAAGTTCTTTACAAGTTGGGCTTAATTGTGAAACTCAATTGTGCTCTATTTGCTCAATTGAATACTAGTCAGAAATGAAAAATAATGAACTGCTAGTTCATACAACAGCACAGAGTGACTCTTGAAAACTTTATGCTCAGCAAAATAAGAGACATGAAAGGGTATGTATTATACAATTCTCTTTGTATGAAGTTTACAAATAGGTAAGACTAGTCGGGGATGGCAGAAGTCAGAGGAGCGGCTGTCTCTGGAGGAAGATCAGGAATTGACTGGAAAGAATATGAAAGCAGTTTCTGGGGAATTCCCTGGAAATCCAGTGGTTAAGACTCCATGCTTCTCTTGATGGGTTCGATGCCTAGTCAGGGAAGTAAAATACAGCATGGTACATGGCAGGTCCAAAAACAGTTTCTGGTGTGATGGAAATGTTTTGTATCTTGTTTGGAGTTGAGATATTGGTTGTGCAAGTGTATATGTTTGTAAAACATCATCTAACTTTATACTTAAGATATGTGCATTTTACTTTATGTCACTTTTACCTTAATTAAAGAAAATAAAAACTTGAAAAATGGATGTCATTTAGTTACGGGAGTATAGAAGTTTGGCTAGTGAGTGAGCATGATGAAAAGTGAATGGGTCGGAGGACAGAACCCAGGGGCATCCCCAGGCCCAGAGGTGGGGAGGAGCAAAAAGATTCTGGAAGTGGCCCGAGGAGCAGCAGCCCTTCCCCGCCCCCCATAAATTGATGCCAAGAATGCGTCCTTATTCTCAGGTTCAGTGAAACAACTACAGTAAAACATGGAGCAGATCCTGCTCTTAGGAGTCCTCTGTCCACATCAAATTCTGCAGGTTTGCAGGTTCCCCAGGAAGTAGAAAGTCCATGAATTGAGGGCCGTGAGCCTCCTCGGTTGTTATCTCAGTGAGTGTCTCTAAGCACAGGTTGCCTGGAGCCCTGGAACATGGCCACACTTTGCAGGATTTACGTGAGGATGAAGGCGTCTGAGAAGAGAGAAACTGAGGTCTAACCCAGCTGCCTAGAGGACTTGGGGGTGGAGGTGTCTGAACGTGCTTGACTTACCTCCAGCTCTGAGTTAGTGATCACACTCAGCTTAGCCCCTGCCCCATGCAGGAGTCTGCTCCTACTATCCAGGAAGAGTGTGTAAGTGATTCTCAATAAGCATAAGTAGAATGTGCATTTATGTGTATAATCATTCATGGTGAGTCTCAGTTAAATGTATGAGATTTGGGTTGAGACATTAAAGGATGGTAATGATAAATCTATATTGTGCAACTCACTAATCATAGATAGATATAGATAGATGATTGATAGATAGATAGATACTGAGAATGACAGAGCATGCTGGAATGACTTTTACTGTCTGAACGCAATGAAATATAGTCAAATATAAGTTAGGAGACCGTTGCCATAGTGAAGGGTTGGAGAGAGGTTAAGACTTAAGTGAGGTGAGGTGCTGTCAGGTTCATCCAGGTGAGGCACTTGAAGTGGGAATAGAGATAATGGTGAAGTTTCAAAAACTGTTAAGGAGGTTGACTCATGAGAACAAATTGCAGGAAAATGTGCCAAACATGCTGTGAGCCTAGATAGAAGGTACAGACTAAGGCAAAGTCCTTATCTGTGAGCAGCCAGGGGGTTAGCTGATCACAGATAGAATCTGTGTGTGAAGACTGGTCAGCAAGGATGCTTTGGATGTTCAAGTTGAGACGCGTGGACCAAAAGATCTGGGGAGGAAGAGGGTGAGTTTTAAGTGGTCAGTCTGGACCACATGGAGAGAGGCTTTGCAGAGAAGCATCTGTTCCCTGATGACAGTTTTGTTGAGGGTTATATTTCTCTAATCAGTTTCCAGGGGAAAAGAAGATGACAATATATAGTTTGGGGAAAGAAAAAGGTTACTTCATGGATGGGAAACAAACACAGGCCTCAACAAGAGGAGCTTGATGCAGGTAGGGAAAGAAACAGGAAAGACATGGGACTAATTTGTAGTGATGCTTGAAAAAGCAGGAGGAGACCGAAGTGCAGAATAGTTAGAGGCACAGTAAGGAACAGGATCCACTTACAGAACAAAGGGAATCCCGTTTGGATACATTTCAAGGGTATGAATTAGCGGAGACTGCAGACAGGCTGTTACACGGAGAAAAGGTGCAAGGAGGTACACTGGGACATGAGCAGGAAGTCTGAGGTTTGGGGATGCCCAGGGTAAGGCATTATCATGTGTTCCATTGTCTGTTCCTCCCTGCACACCGTCAAAGGATAAACATCAGCTACTGTCTTTAAATAAGGCTTGACCATGAGTACAATTCCATTTAGCAGCTATTTATCGATTGCCTAGTAGATGCAATGTGTTGTGCTTAGGGCTGTGGGAACTAAGAAGATGAATAAAGCATGGATTCTGCTCAGAGAGCCCACAGCTGGGCTGGGGTCACTGTAAACAAGTGGCTGAAACAGGAACAGAAAATACGACAGCTAAATGGATCGCTCTGCAGCTCGCTTGTGAGTGGTCCCTCAAGAGGGTATCTTTAATTCCCACTGGCTGTGTTAGGGGAGGCTCCTGGAAGAAGCCACACTAGGAAAGCTGTATCTGGAAGGAGGGGAGGGGTGGCCTGTTTGCAGAGGAAATGCGGGGGACAGAGGCAGGGAGGCAGGAAACTGTGGGGTGTGTTCAGACACATCTGTTGGTTACTGTCCTTGTCCTCAAGGTCGTCCCCCATGGCGATGTCAGCAGCATCTTTGCTTAGTCTGGCTCTACTAGCACCATCTTCTGTAAGGCGTCTGTTCTGTGGGGTGACCTCCAGCCCAGTATCAATGTGCTCTATTGACTCGTCCTCTGTGTCTCCTCACTCAGAATTTTTGCTCCTGGGGGCAGGGACCAGCTCTGCTCACCCCTTTATACATTAACTGGCATAGTTCCTGGCACGAGGCTGGTGCTCAAAGCCTCTGTGGAAGACCATGAAAGAGCTGATCTTGTATCCAGCAGGCAGCTCTGAGCCATCAGAGCTTTGGGGTATTTTTGAAAGATGCCTTGAACAAGTTTGGTTCCACTTCTATGAGAGAGGACATGGAGGAGGTGTAAGACCCTGGAGGAGAGGGTAGTGGTGGTGTCTCCGGGCTGAGGAATGCTGAGAAGGTGTGCCAACCACACAGTATGCCAGAAGAAGGAAAAGAGGAGCTGTCATTCTCAACCACTTGTTTTAATATCAGACATTGTCTTGGAAAAGTTGCAAGCAGCATTTTATTCTTGCAACCACCCCATGAATTAGACATGACTCCCATTTTCAGATGAAACGAATGCTTAGAAGCAGTGATTAACTTCCCCTGGGTCAGATACTAGCAAGTCACGGGGGCAAACTCAGATTTGTCAGATCCCCACAGCCTCTGCCTCTCAGATCACGGCTTCTTTGAGGTGTCATTCAGGTGTTAAATAATAACCCTGCCTCACAAGAGTCCTAAAGAAGCCTTGAGAGAAGAGTCGCTGGCGCTGGCAGGTTCTGGTTTTGTTCTGAACGTTGGCCCCATCTTCTGCCATTTCCAGACTCCTGTGTGGGCTGTGTATTTCACGTTGCTGCTGTCATTCTTTATCAAATGTGAGCTTTCCCCTAACTGAGCTGATGCCCTGAGAATGTAAAACTCTTCTTCCTGCTCGGCAGTGATGTAAAGTTCAAACTATACATTTGAGGCTGCATCTATCTGCTAACTTTCAAAGGTTCTATGTCTGTTTCTATTTGTGACAACACAAATCTACACAAATGCTGGGGAAGTGGTATTTTTTTTTCTTCATTTTTGCCATGATGCCTTCAGCAGCTGCCTCTCTGGAAGCCACAACCTACCTACTCCTCTGAGCTGATGAAGTGGGAACAGTTTTTCAACATCCATGGCCTTTGAGGTATAACTATTACTCTCAGCCATGGGAGCCCATTACTGTCGAAGCATCCAAGGCCATTCTGGGTCACTTTCTCCCCAGCACATCCCAAGTACCACATTTGGGTTTTGAAGTATTTTGTTGTTGTTCAGTCACTTATTCCTGTCTGACTTTGCAACCCCATGGACTGCAGCACGCCAGGCTTCCCTGTCCTTAACTATCTCCCAGAGTTTGCTCAAACTCATGTCTATTGAATCAATGATGCCATCCAGCCATCTCATCCTCTGTTGCCCGCTTTTCCTCCTGCTCTCAATTTTTCCCAGCATCGGGGTCTTTTCCAATGAGCCAGCTCTTTGCATCAGGTGGCCAAAGTATATACAGGCATTTTCAAAGAACCCCAGGCATAAATATTTCTGCCGTAAGATAGGAATGATTTAAGGAATGTGAAATAAGTTTATAAATGAGTGGGGGATGTCAAATCCACAGTCATTAAGACAGTATGGTACTGGCACAAAGACAGAAATATAGATCAATGGAACAAAATAGAAAGCCCAGAGAAAAATCCACACATCTATGGACACCTTATCTTTGACAAAGGAGGCAAGAATATACAATGGAGAAAAGACAACCTCTTTAACAAGTGGTGCTGGGAAAACTGGACAGCCACTTGTAAAAGAATGAAACTAGAACACTTTCTAACACCATACACAATGATAAACTCAAAATGGATCAAAGATCTAAGCATAAGACCAGAAACTATAAAACTCCTAGAGGATAACATTGGCAAAACACTCTCTGACATAAACCAAAGTGGGATCCTACAGGACCCACCTCCCAGAATATTGGAAATAAAAGCACGAATAAACAAATGGGACCTAATTAAAATTAAAAGCTTCTGCACAACAAAGGAAACTATAAGCAAGGTGAAAAGACAGCCTTCAGAATGGGAGAAAATAATAGCCAATGAAGCAATGGACAAACAATTAATCTCAAAAATATACAAGCAACTCCTGCAGCTCCATTCTAGGAAAATAAACAACCCAATCAAAAAGTTGCTACTGCTCTTGAGGACAAGGGGTCTGGTTGCTTACGTTTCCCTGCAGATGCTGTTTTATTACAATACCCTGCTGGGCTACATTACTTTTCTTCAAGGCTCTCAGTGTGTTTTTGAGAGATGGCTGGTCAGTGAAGTGAGGTTTGGTGAGTTCTTACTTGAAGAAAGGCAGGTTTGCCCCAGTAAAGAGGCATTCTCCACTTCAGAGTTCAGACTGTAAATGCCAGTGGGCATTTGATTGCTAAAGCTTGTGGTCATATCTGGCAGTGTGATGTATGAGACCCCAAACTGCAATAAAAGGAAAGAAGATTGCAGTGCTCCCGGTCACCTGAAGTGGATGGTGAAGCTTGGCAAGGGGATGGGGTAGGAGCAGCCAGGGTTCTGGGTGTGGTGCCAGGAGTGGAGGCCGTGGGGAGAGATGGGAGCCCTGCTTGCCTTTCTTCTACAAAAGTAGAAACTGATCTGAGAACTGCATCACAACGCATCACAGGGCATCACAAAAAACAGCTCAATTTGCTTGTTTGCCAGTAGGGTTTCACTGAGTCTTCACATCCTCAAGAGGTGATTTGGGAATAATTGGGGGAGGGGGTAAGGTGGACACAGACAGAGGGGCTTCAAGTACTACTACCATTTGTTGACTGAGCAAGGAGTTTGTCTCTGATTTCTGTACTGTGGTTCTAAGGAAGCTTTTGGTGCATCTGAAAAATGGTTGCTGCTTTCAAAGACAGTTTGAAAGCTGCCAATTTTGTCCAAAATAGCCAGAGTAGCTTTGAAACTCTACAGACACTTCCTAAACGTACAAAGCATTAGATAACTAATGCGGACCTAACCTAAGGGAAGAAAGTCCAAACAAGAGGGGATATATGTGTACATGTATACATGTGGCTGATTCACCTTTGCTGTACAGAAGAAACAAATACAACCCTGTAAAGTAACTGTACTCCAGTGGGAATTAATCAAAGCCAACAAAAAGATAGTGAAGCGTGAAAAGATTAAAACTGGGATGCAAAATAACAGTTTTCTTTTTTTTTTTTTTAAGACATCCTTTAGAGGGGTGTTAGAAGAAATAGACTTCAAGCCAAGGATCTGAGAGCAAGGGACTGTCAAAGGGAAATCTCCAAGTAAAAGAATTGGCAGAGGTGGAGAGTACAAGATAGAGGAGGGGTAGGAGACAGGCAAAGCTGACATTTCAGGAGGAGTCGTAGCCTCAGCCTGATCCCACAGGGAGCTCTGGAGTGTAAGAGAAGTCTGAATGACCTCCTGCCTGAGAATAAGGAGGCTCATTGTGTGGCTATAGAAAGGCTCATTGGCCACTCAAGATAGCTTCTTTCTCCTGCAGGACAGGAGCCCCTTTGAGTCCTCGCTTCCTTTGACCTTTGGGTAACCCAGTGCTACTCACCTCTTTTTCAGACTCCAGCTTTGTCTTCGTCACTCACTATACAAAACTCACCCGGGGCTTTCTAGTGTGTAAAGTGCAGTTCTGAGCACTGTGGTAGAACAAGCTCCTACACTGAGGTTTCCCATCTGATTCTCATTTAATCCTCACAACAGCTGCAAGGCATGCAACCCCCCTCACACTCCCTGTGTGGCTGGGGGCATCAACTTGGGGAAAAAACACGAATGTTTCATAAAGTTTGGAGTCATTGCTCTAGGGTTTAACTTCCCAGATTTGAGAAAGTCAGTGTCTTCTTCTCGAGGTCTCCCTGTTCCCTAATTTGCTAAATGTTCTGAAATTCACCAAATGCATTTCACTTTGTCTTTACCACATCTCTGTTGGTGAGGTGCACAAGGAAGAGGGTCTTGAATTTTCTTCTTTAATTGGAATACGGACATTTTGGGATCACTGATAACAGTTGGTCCTTGCAATTGGGAAACATCAATTATCTTTCAGAAAATTACTGCTGAGTCCCTTTAGTTAGGTATCAGGAAAACCCAGCACCTATTGAGCAAACTCAGGGAGCTAGTGAAGGACAAGGAAGTCTGGTGTGCTGCAGTTCATGGGGTTGCAAAGAGTTGGACACGACTTAGTGACTGGACAACAACAACAATCACAAGTTGTTCTGCTGACTGGAGCACTTGACCTTTTGGTGCTAGCCTAGTGTGTCTTTCTCCTGACCCGGCCCTTGAAGAATTACTCCTTCTAAATATCTATTTGCGCTGGGCTCTTGATGTTCTCAGCCAGCGCTATTTAAGCCCAGAAACAAATGTCAGCAACAGTGACTGCTCTGTCTGTCCTGGGCCATCAGACTCCACCTTGCATGTGGAAGGAGGAGCAGGATGTGTCTTGAATAGATGGGTGCTCCCTGATGTCTCAGAATCTAGGTCAGAAAAGAAGTCAGCCAAAGAATTGATGCCTTTGAACTGGATAAGACTCTTGAGAGTCCCTTGGACTGCAAGGAGATCCAACCAGTCCATCCTAAAGGAGATCAATCCTAAATATTCCTTGGAAGGACTGATGTTGAAGCTGAAACTCCAATACTTTGGCCACCTGATGCAAAGAGCTGACTCATTGGAAAAGACTCTGATGCTGGGAAAGATTGAAGTCAGGAGGAGAAGGGAATGACAGGATGAGATGGTTGGATGGCATCACCGACTCAATGGACACGAGTTTGAGTAAACTCCAGGAGTTGGTGATGGACAGGGAGGCCTTGTGTGCCACAGTCCACGGGGTCACAAAGAGTTGGACACTACTGAGCAACTGAACGGAACTGAACTGAGCCAGATATGGGCAGGGAGGCAGAAGGGACCTTCTTTCTGTGTACCAAAGAGTGGCTGTCTGGTCTCTGAAGGAGGGAGTGGCAGGGAGATCTCATCGGTCAGGGTTGAATGCCTCCTCCACCAGAAAGTCCACCAGCTGTTAAATGAAACCCTGAGTTTGGGTTAAAACAGTTTGGAAGACCCAGGAACAACCTTGGGAGAAACTTACATCAATCGTTGCTTTATTCTTCACTGTTGCTCTTGCAAGGGGTGAGGACCCTGGAGAGGCATGGGTCAGCAGTGGCCTGCTGTGGTGATAGGAGCAGTGGCAGCAGCAGTCCTGAAAGGTACATATTGGTGTAAGTTCTTTTGGAGGCCCCGGTAGCCTTACCGTAGAGCCTGCAGACTCTACGACTGAGTCACCTCAGGCCAAACATCTAGGGGAGGAAGCACAGCCCATGCCCCAACAGACAATTGTAGTAAAGATTTCCTGAGCATGGCTCTGTCCACCAGAGCAAGACCCAGTTTCCCCCACAGCCAGTCCCTCCCACCAGGAAGCAAGATTTATAATCCCACATCCAAGAGAATGAAAATCACAGTCACAGAAAGCTAACCGAAATGATCGCATGGGTCTCAGCCTTGTATAGGTTACCAAACCCCACTCAGTGCTGAGATACTGAGGGGAGAAGTTAATGGAGAAGATTGTGTCCAAGCTTAGAACAAGCCAGGATACTTTCTGTGAAAGAAATTGCAGAGTAATGACAACTTGGAGAGTAGATGGCTGGAGAAAGAAGAAAAATATGCAAACAGAGTGCATCAATAAAGTTTTTAAACAATGTTCAGAGAATCATTGTAATTGCAGGAAGAGGGGACCTCAGGAGAAAGGCTAGATATTCTGTCGACTCATAGTCATGAGGGTGGCAGTTTTTCTAATTTGAATATTAAAGGAAATATGTCTTTAATCTCTTTCCTAGGATAGTGAAGTGGAACAAACCAATAATATTTTTGAGTTAGGAATAACAGTCATGCTTATCACATGCCATGTATTTTGTTTTATGGTTATTGGCTCATTTAATCATCATAATAACCCTATGGGGAAACTGAGGCACAGAGAAGTTAGATGACATGCTGAGGGTTGCGAGTGATCAAGGTGGGAGCCAATTCCACATTCAGCCATCTTCTTTTACAGCTGAGGATTCTGAATCCTCACACATTTGATAAATTGCTAGAGGGGAGCTGGGATTTGAGGGCTGGTTGCATCTGATATCTCCACTCATTTCTCTCCTTCTTCATGGTGAGCAGAGCGGGTGGAATCAGGTTCTTCTGATTTTGTCCTGCGTCCACTTTGTTGCTGGAGACTTTTCTGTCTTGTCTACACATCCTAGTCCCTAAGGTTCCTAAATCCAAAGGCTTTAAACCACACACATATGCAGACATATATGCACTTGTGCTTATGTATACGTTTAAACTCACACACATGCAAACAGACACATTCAAATGTACTCACATGCGTGCCTGCCTATGCACACACACACACACAGATACACACAGATGTATATTCAAATGCATGTATATGCACATGCACGCCCACACATGCATACACACAAACAGATGTACACACACACACACATGCATACACTCACACAGTCACACAGACAGATTCACATACACAGCCACACACACATACACACACATGGACACACATCCCCGTTCATTGCTGAAATAGCACTATTCAGGCAGTGACAGGGAACATAGTGTGATTCACATTGTGGCTGATGTTGGTTTTAGACAATTTTGAAAAGTTTGAAAGGATATTGCAGATGACAAATAGACATTTTAAAAATGTCAAGTCACCCTCCAAGTGGACAGTCCTCCCTACATAGTCTCATGCTGATGGCATAAGTGCTACACAGCCTCCCACAGCCAGGCGCCCGCTCCAGCTCTAGACATTTCAGAAGGCTGGAAGGGCTGGTGTCTCCCACGGAGACGGTGCTCCAGGGACAGAATGCTCACAGAAATGATATAGGATTAGGGGATGGACAGAGGGAGAGACTTCATTCCATAGAGACAAAACTGCCCAAAAAAGGGCAAGGCTGGTGTGGAATGGAGCAGGGGTGGGTTTGGACCTCTGTCCTGTGCTGGCTGTGCAGCCTTCGTGTCTTTGACCTTGAGCGTCCTTGCCTAGGTTGCATGGGGTCATATTCCTACTTTCCATGGATGGTGTGAGAGTTGGTGGTGCTAACTGTTGGGTCTAACTCAGTGCAGTGGACATGATTGGAGCTCAAAAAATGGCAGCTAAAGTTACTATGATTTCTGCTTTTAAAAATTGACTAAAATGATCAACATGCTCTTGACAGCTATTTGCCAAGTATCTTAGGACTGAAAGATCCCTGTGGTCTCCGAAAAGCCCTCCTGGTTCTTCCCCGATTTCAATCTAGCTGGCATCCACTGAGTACTTAGGATGTGAATAGACATCGTATGAGGCCCACCTCCCAGCAATTTGGAGGAATCCATGCCCCTGTTGGGCTCACGGAGGCTCCCGTCTCTTGCCCCCATGCTGGTATATGGTAGAACGTGGCCCTCTGGTCTTCCAGGTCTCCATCAGGTGCTGGATGGCCCAGTGGAGCCCTGAGAAGAAGATCATAATTTGGTTGGACTTCTGTTTACACCCTTGGTGTGGAGGAGCAAACTTGAGGATGTAGAAGCCACTCCCAGTATGAGTTGGGGGAAGAGGTTCTCAATTCTGGATGCATATGAGCATCACTTGGAAAGTCCTTGCAATCCCTAAACCTGCAAAATGAAATCTCATTCCAATTTAATCCAAATTTCTAGCATCAAGGTGGTAGGGATGGTAAAGCTCTGGGTGCTTCCCTTGCGCCTAAGCTCAAGAACTGTGGGCTTTGGACCTACAGATTCTACATCATCAGGACTGCATTTCTCTACCCCAGCATTTCCCAACTTGCCTGATCAGAAGCCACCCCCTTGCAAAAGGGACCCCAGGTATCTTCCTGTAGATATAGTCCTTTCTGTCTGGGGTGGCCCCTGAAACTTGGAGAATTTAACATTCTGAATTCAGATCATTCTCATTGTGTCCAACTGGGAATCTCAGCTTTTAACTGAAGGCTTTGGCTTCATTTTAACAGCAAATATGTGTGGAGGTGACAGTTCAATTCAGTTCAGTTGCTCAGTTGTGTCCAACTCTTTGCGACCCCATGAACCACAGCATGCCAGGACTCCCTGTCCATTACCAATTCCCGGAGTTTACCCAAACTTATGTCCGCTGAGTTGGTGATGCCATCCAACCATCTCACCCTCTGTTGTCCGCTTCTCCTGCTGCCTTCAATCTTTCCCAGCATCAGGGTCTTTTCAAATGACTCAGCTCTTCACATCAGGTGGCCAAAGTATTGGAGTTTCAGCTTCAACATCAGTCCTTCCAATGAACACCCAGGACTGATCTCCTTTAGGATGGACTGGTTGAATCTCCTTGCAGTCCAAGGAGGTGACAGTGAGTTGTTGTTATTGACAGTTTACATAGTGGCTTAAATAGAAGGATCATGGATGGTCTTTCTAGAAGGACCACCTAGTCCCATATTCTTACTTATATATTAGGACATCTAGGCTCAGAGAGATGATTTCTCACAAGTCACCCCGTACCCTGTTGGCTCCAGAGGAAGCAGAGAAGCTGGGCCTCTGTCTCCACTCTGACCTCCCTCCTCTGGGGCAGGATCTGCTCTGCAAACTCAAAATTTTCTGGCAGCCAAAGCAGTCAGCATTTCTGAGCAGGCAGCCCAAATTGCTTTCCCTTTAATAGATCCTTATGACAAGGTGATTGGTGCTAAACAAGGTCCCTAGAGGAGCATAAAGCAGGGCTTCCCTCAGGATTGCACCGGCCAGACAAGGCTCATCCATTTTGGTGGACAGCTACCCTCTGCTCAAGCACCCGGAAACCTTCATCTTCATTATTAACTCATTAATCACCATGACCAGAGGCAGTGTTGAAATCCCCAAGGAAAGCCAGCCAGTAGGCCAAGTGCTGATGCTGGTTTCCATTGCCCTTTCATAAATCTGGCTTTCGGGTGGTCTCAGGGCTAATTATTAGCACAGGCACCTTGTGATTGTTCACCAGGATGCCACTTGGAACACCCACAGGTGCTCTATGAGGAAGGAAAATTCAGGATAATTATGTGCCTATTTTTTAAATTCATTTTTAATTGGAGTATAGTTGCTTTATGATGTTGTGTTGGTGTCTGCTATACAGCAATGTGAATCAGCTCTATGTATACATATGTCCTCTCCCTCTGGAGTCTCCCTTGCACTGCCCCCCAATCCTAACCTTCTAGGTCATCACAGAGCACTGAGTTGAGCTCTCTATTCTACATAACAGCTTCCCACTAGCCATCTATTTCACACCCATTCAAAGAATGAATTTGAGTCACTTGAAATGAGGTGGATGAATCTGGAGCCTGTTATCCAGAGTGAAGTAATTCAGAAAGAGAAAACAAATATCATATATTAATGCATATTTATGGAATCTAGATAACTGGTACTGACGTGCCTATTTGCAGGGCAGGAAGAAAATTTGTGCCCATTGGTGGAGGAGGAATGATGCAGGGCAGGGTGGCATGGGATGAAGGGAATGAGATGTTTCTGTGATTGAATCGGCAGTGGAGAATACAAGTATTAGAGCTGACGCTTTTTGCTTTGTGTCACTTCTCATCTCTAGACCTCAGTTTCCTCATTTTGGAAAACCGGACTATGACACAACTTCTAGCAGTCACTCATGAGAATGGACCAGCCAAGGAGGTGAAAGCAGTGAGCTCTTGTAGTACACAGAAAGGCTGGACCAAGACCAGATCCATCTCCATGCAGATTTATAACTTGGTGGCCCCTCCCAGCTGATATTTAGCAAATATGTGCTTCACGATTGGCTTCCTTGGTGGCTCAGTAAAGAATTCACCTGCCAATGCAGGAGACATGGGTTTGATCTTTGGGTCAGGAAGATTCTGGAGAAGGAAATGGCAACCCCACTCCAGTATTCTTGCCTGGGAGATTCCATGGACAGAGGAGCCCGGCGGGCTGTCATCCATGGGGTCACAAGGAGTCAGACATGAATGAGCACTCAATGGATATATATACAATATTCTGTTTTTGAACTGAGGAAGAGGGAGAAGTTTAGGTTATGGAGAAATAAGGTAAAGGGAGGAGGAGAAATGAAGAGAGTCTCTCTGTCTTTGTTCACTGCTCTTCCCACTACGAATGATCACTGTTGGTCCTGCCTTTCCCTGTTCTAAATTATACACAGCTTGATGATAACAGTTTTCTCATTCACTTCTGTATGATCAGTGCCTATAACATGGCTGGCATGTGTTTAGCAAATATAAATGAAATAAAAAAGATTTATTTCCCCCCAGGGTTCATTTTAATGCCAGCATTTTGTATTATCAGATGGGGCATGTAGTCGGTAGAGCACCCCATGATCTTTCTAGGGCCACATGGAGTTGAATGTCACTTGCATCACTGAGAATATCGATTTGTTTATGGCTAATTCATATTTATCTATTCATGGAGCGAGCCTGTCAGCATTGCAGACACGTGTCTAGGACCGCCCACCTCCACTTATGCTAATTCCTCACCATCACAGTGACCTTGGCAGTCGGTCGTGGTCTTTGGTCACCCGGGATCCTGAATTCCAGTGGTGTGGGTGGGGCTTGACACTCCAGGGACCAAGCGCAGCTGGGTATTACTTTTCCCTGGTCACTTGGTCGGGCTCAAGCATATGACATAATCAGAGACAACAAATTTTTGCATAGGCTTCTGGAAATGCTGTTTCTCTGCAGGACTTCATTTGTGAGGATGTAAGATCTGAAGCCACCGCAACTCTCTTGTGTCTAGAGGGGAATCTCTTGAAGAGGAGGGAAGCAGAACTGAGAGGTGACAAAAAGGCGACCAGGTCCTGTCTTTGATCAAGCTCTGCCTGGAAATAATCTTTTGGAAGAATCAGTTACAGGTCACTTTGGATGAGGAGTTCTGCCATTTGCAACTGAAAGAGTCTTGAGATACTCATAAATCTTCTCATTACTATTGGGGCTTTTCCTATATCTCAAGAATGTCTTGGGTGAGAAACATACAGATTCTTTTTGCTAAAATGGAGTCTTTATTGTGACTTAAGACATAGTTTTTCTCCTGTGAAACAAATACACATATGTAAATGCACATATGTACATAAACACATACCCACATATGTATAATGCATACCCGTGTCTTTGTGCATGTGTGTAGTTGATATCTGATGTCAGGTGCACTAGAATCGTTATTTTACAGTTAACTTCGCCATGTAAGCATCATCTATATTTGTATGAAAGTTTTATGAACAGTATTTGTAAGCCTGGGTTCTAGTTCATGAAGTCTTGTGCCTTGTCCTCTCTGACTTGTCCCTGGAAGTTGTCCCTGAATACAGCATCTAGGACTCATGACTGCTAATCTCTTGGACCACTCTGGCAGGTCATCAAGATGCTCTGCTGGATTGGATGAGTTTTACATCGTGTGGAAAAAAGACAGAGGAAAATTCCAAATCTTAAAGACTTAAGGCTTTAAAGTCATGGATTTTCAGACTCCTTTACACTCAAGGAATCCAGTTCATATTTTCTTCCTTATGAATGGTCAGTGAATAGCCATATTGGCAGAGATATCTTCCACAAGCTCAGTCTGCTTGGTACTAAAATATCTATATAAAAGATGAAAAATGACCTGAGCTTTCAAATGAAGGTCCTTACAATGCCAAGGACTCAGGTGTACTATTTGCAAATCTGGAGCAGGATGACTGGAATTCCTTCCTTTTAACCTGACTGCTCAAGGCTTTAAAATCTATCCCCAAAGCCCAGAAGTAAGATGATCAGGCTCCCCTACTCTTCTTCTTGCTCCAAGAGACCTTGTGGGTGGACTTTTCCCATTATTTAAATCCCCTCGTGGAGTCCATTCAAGCCCAGAAACTGTCAAGCTGAAATACTGTTGAGCAAAGCCAGCCTCACACTTCTTCCCTGTTGTTTAATGAAAAGTCTCAGAAGTTGGAGATTTGTAATTATCTCCCAACTTAGAAAGTCCAAATACATTCTGCAGCTTTAGATTTTCATTGTTGATGTTGCTATTGGGCTCATTCTGAAATGCTTTCAACTGATTACAATTACATTGCTGGCACGTCTACCATTTTTTGAAACATTTATGTGGCAACTCTTGTGGCCAGGCACTGTGCTAGGTCACACAAAGATGAATAAGTAAAGGCCCTTGCTGCCTAACATCTCACAAAATTAACTAATCAGACATTAGTTTCATAGGAGAGAGAATGAACTAAATGCTTAAAAGAGGCATAGGTTAAGGGTGTGGGTGCTCAGAGGAAGAGGCACAAATTCTTCCTGGTAAAATCAAGAGGGATGACAATAAATAAATTTTCAAAACTTAAGAGGGCCTTCTCAAAGTTAAGTCCCAAAAGATTTTAGAGAATAGGAAAAGTAAGGAAAATTAAAAATCTACAGGATGCTATATACAAGGCTTAGGGACATAAAAACAGATTGTAGGCATAAGGATGGTTTCTGATTTTAGTCGTGTCCAGTTCTTATGACTTCATGGACTGTAGCCCAACAGACTCCTCTGTCCATGGGATTTCCCAGGCAAGCAAACTGGAGTGGGTTGCTATTTCCTTCTCCAGGGGATCTTCCAGACCCAGGGATCAAACCTGGGTCTCCTGCATTGCAGGCAGATTCCTTGCCGACTGAGACACCAGGGAAGCCCAGATGTAAGGATGAGAGAACAGCAAAGCCAGATGATCCTAAAGTTCATGTCAATTAAGAACAAGTTAGAGCAATCATTCTCCTGTCCATAACATGTGAGTTTGGGGAGATGTGTGTGCAAGAGAAGAAGGGGGAGGCATCTTTGGACTCTCCCTAAGGTTCCATCCTTCCCTCCCCACCAACCTATGGCATTTGCCCATAGAAACTCATGTGATTGACAGTATTAAAATGTCTGTGGCTCCCTGTATATTCCTCTTCTTTCATGTCTTCAAGTTCTGTCCATTCCCCTTGCCTACACTGCCGTCATCTTCTACTCCTTCCACCTGATATATGCCCTCAAATCACTCTTGCCAGGTCAAGATTGAGTTCTAGGAAATTTAGTTTTCTTCAAGCAGTTGTATATTGCTCTTGTTCTGTATTCTCATGGATCTATTTATATTAGGATCCTTCTGGATGTAGGTGACAAAAACTCACCTCAAATTTGTATAGTCACAAGGAGGAAACTGTTGGCTTATGTAGCTAGGATAAGGAGATGGTGGGGATGATTTTTCATATTTAAATGTCATAATTAGGGCATGGTACACCTTTCTCTCTCTCTCTCTCTCCTCCTTTTGACTCCATTTACCTCAGCTTCCAATGCAGGAGATGTAAGTTCATTCCTTGGGTCAGGAAGATACCCTGGAAAAGGGAATGGCAACCCATTCCAGTATTCTTGTTTGGGGGAATCCCATGGACATAAAAGTCTGGCAGGCTACAGACCATGGTGTCACAAAAAAGTTGGACACAACATGGCACCTAAACAGCAGTAACAACTTCAACTTCAATCTCAGCAGGTCTTGAGGTGGAGGCAAGTCTCCATCATCTTTACCTTCTCTGTTTCAGTGTACATATGCTAAATCTCATGGCGGGGCCTCAGTTGTCCCAGATAGATATAGGCACACAGATTTGAATACCCTTTGCAGACAGGGAGCAGATTTGTTTGTTCATTTTCACCCAAACCACATAAGATGGGTCTCCCACAGGAAAGAAAACTTCTGTTCTCCAGAGGAGGGGAACGGCAAGCTAGATGAGTAAAAACAAACCAGCAAACAAACATTCATATTACTAGTCTAACCTTAACATTTACCACATGAAGATAATGGTGGTTACCAGTCTATCTCCTTCACTGGACGGTAATCCTTGATGGCAGTGATGGGAGCTTCTCCCTCCCTGTAGTAAGGAGTCAGGGACATTTGAGGAGAGATTTAGTAAACACGGTTGAATGAGTGATCTGGGCAATGAATGAGAATGAATGAATAAATACACACATGAAATAGATGGGTCAGCTAAGATCATTTCCATATTATAGTTTCATTTCATCATTTCTAGCCTGGACAATCTTAGTAACATTTTAATTAATCTTCATATAACCTGTCTTGGCCTCTTCTAATCCATCTTTACACAGCAACCAAATAGATATTTTTTAAAATGTAAATATGATCATTTTGTAACTCTGCTGAAAGCCCTTCCTTGAATTTGGGATATTGGGCAAATATTTTTGCAGGGCTTCTGAAGACCTTTCTAATCTGGTGTTTGTTTGCTTCTTTAGTTGCTATTCTGAACACTTTTAAAACCAGTTACCACCTCCCCACCATGTTCCCAACCCTAAATTCACATAGACTTTAAATCCTAGTCAGTTTGAGTTGCTTTCACTTCTTCAAAAGCATTGTGCTCTCCTTTGCTCTCAAATCTTTGTTCTATTCCTCTGTGAAGTGAAACTCACTCAGTCCTGTCTGACTGTTTGTGACCCCATGGACTGTAGTCCATGGAATTCTCCAGGCCAGAATACTGGAGTGGGTAGCCTTTCCCTTCTCCAGGATATCTTCCCAACCCAGGAATCAAACCCAGGTCTTCCACATTGCAGATGGATTCTTTACCAGCTGAGCCACCAGGGAAGCCCAAGAGTACTGGAGTGGGTGGCCTATCCCTTCTCTAGCAGATCTTCCTGACCCAGGTATCTAACTGGGGTCTCCTGTATTGCAGGTAGATTCTATCTATCCCTCTGGAGTGTTCTTTCTTTCCCCTTCCTCCTCACCTGGCTAATTTCAACTCATACCTTGGACCTCAGATTATACATCCCCTCATAAATGAGAATTTCTTGGACTTTAAACTACTATCACTCCTGTGTGTTCCTCCAGGACCCCCTCTCCTCATAGGGAACATATAGCACTCCCCTGTAACAGCTTATTTCCCTGCTGTATCTCAGTTAGCTAAACTCTATGCTCTGAGGACTTAGGATCTACCTGTTTTCTTCACTGTTTTATCTCCACCACCTAGAACATACTGATGAATGAGCAAATGGATAAATGAATAATGCATCTATTGAGTCCCAACAATATCCTAGGCATATGGTACAGCCCAGAGCTGGAGTGATTATGGTACAACCCCTGCTCTGGAGTTCCCTGTCTTTATGCAAAACAGCTGCAGTTCACAGAGGTTATAAAGAGGTTATAAGTGGCGGAATGCAGTACTGACCTGGTTTTAACTCTGGATTTAGGCTCTTTGGATGTCCCTATGTTGATACTCAGTCTGGAGCTGCTCAAAAAGGACAACTTGTGGTTGGGGAGGGCTGGGCTGGTTTGGATGCTGGAGGAGGCTGAGAACCTCATGACAAGTCAGATCACTGTGGAATGGTATTGAGGCTAAGAGGTATGTTCCAAAGCATCGTTTCCCCCTTCATCTTGAGTGAAGGGATTGTCAGTTGTCAGCTGCCAAACACATCAGGACAAATACTTTATTCCTATTAGTACAGGAAAATATGGACCTCAAAATAATTTAGTGAATAATGAAAATTGCTGTCAAGTTTGAGCAGCTGATTTGCTGGTGGTATTTTATGGTCAGATTTAGATTCCAGGAGCTGATGCTGTATTCATGACATGGAGGACTCGGGAGACCCAAATTGTACTTTCTGCGTGACTGGCAGGATTTATTCAATGATTTTTAGGAAAGCAAGCTCCACCCTATCCCCTAGAGAATCAGTCTTCGATTACCTAATGCTGCTGTGGAAATCTCATATTCTCTGCCTGCATTTGGGCTACTGTATAGACCAATTCTGCCCAATGAGATGTATGAGGAAGTCTGCTAGGGGCCTAATTTTGAAATAAAAAGACAGAACCTGAAGAAAGAAAGCATTTAGCATCTTCTCACTTTTTCCTGAGAGAAATAGCATCGAAAGGACATGTTGTCTGGAGCTGTGGAAGTTTTCTCATGACCCTAAAGCAATGAACAAAGACAAGGAGCAGGCCAAGGACCTCGAGGAGAGCTAAGCAGAAAGATTAGAGAGTCAGAGTCTTTGCTAACCTGGTTAAGTCTCAGAACAAAAGCTCTGGTCTTCTGGTTCCATGAGATAATTTAATGTCTTTCTTGCTCAGAGCCATTCTATGTTGGGTTTCCTGTTACCTGCAGACAAAAGCATTCCTAATGGATACATATGGAATCAATTAGGTCACAGCGGTTATCTTATACTAAAGGCAAAACCAAACAAAAATGCTCTGCTGCTGGGAACAAATCAATAATCACTCTAGGCTTGTCTGTATTTGCTCATCTGTTAAATGGGGGAAATATAGTTGATCTCAAGAAATGCCAATGAGGGAATGAACAGAGAGTTAACTTTTCAGATGCTGCGGTGCTGCTTTCAACCTCTGGAGTGGTTCTTTGATCTACCACCACTCAATCATGTGGACCCTACTTAAAGTTGATATTTCTGGACAATATGTCATGCAGGAAAGAGCAAGGCCATTGATGTTACACCTGGGTTTGTATGTTAGATTTTCTGCTTACCAAGTTGTGTGGTTAGAACATAGTTATTTCAGTGTTTTCCACATAAATAACTTCTGAGTTTATGAAAACCACATCTCATATCACATTTCCAGGGGTTATGTGTTGTTCTTTGGTTTAACTTTCTTGCCCATGAGGAGAACTGCATGGATGGTGATGCTGTCTGTGCTCACTTAGCCTCATTTTAATTTAATTTAATGTATTTATTTGGCTGCACCAGGTCTTAGTTGTAGCACGCAGGATCTCCACCTTCTTTTTTAAAATGTTATTTATTTATTTTTTTAAAATTTATTTATTTAAAATTTTTCTTTACATTATTGTGTTGGTTTTGCCATACATTGACATGAATCTGCCGTGGGTATACATATGTTCCCCTTTCAGAACCCCCCTCCCTCCTCCCTCCCGATTCCTTCTCTCTGGGTCATCCCGGTGCACCAGCCCTGAGCATCAAACCTGGGCTGGCGATTGATTTCACATATGATAATTAACATGTTTCAATGCCGTTCTCCCATATCATCCCACCCTTGTCCTTTCCCATAAAGTCCAAAAGATCTCCACCTTCTTTGCGGTGCATGGGATCTTTAGTTGCGGCATGCAGACTCTTAGTTGTGGTATGTGGGATCTAGCTCCCTGGCCAGGGATTGAACCTGGGCCCTCTGTATTAGGAGGGTGGAGTCTTAGCCACGGGCCATCAGGGAGGCTCCTAGCCTCATCTTTAGGAGCTGACTTGGTCCCCTGATCACCTTAACCACTCCTATCCCATCAGCTGCAGGATGTGTCCTTCTTTCTGTGTGTGTTTTCAGAAAGAGTTTGGCTGGAACCGAAGTGAAGGGCAGTGATATGAAGTGAGACTGACAAAGTCAAGTAGAGGCCAGAGGGCAAAGGGCCTTTAATGCAAGTTAGAGCTGTGGTTTCAGGCTGTACGCACAGAGGGCTGTGGAAAAGAGAACAGCAGCAGAAAGCGGGGCAGAGCCTGGGCAGAAGGAAAGCAGGAGTGGAGCTGGCATGAGCCAGGCCTCTCACCTTTCTTTGCTTCGTGGGTACCACCAGTCAGTATATGGACTCCCACAAAGTGCTTCATGGTTATAGAATAGGCCGAAGAGCTAAAGTGCCAAAGAGTATTTCAGGGTTTCATTTGTGTTTCGAAAACACAAATAATTGGGGAGGGGTCTGTAAAATGGTCAGTCAGAGCAAAATACGGCTTTCAGGAACTTTTTCCTTCTCTAGATTATCTCTCCTTTTCATACTAAGGTATGTAAAGCAATTTCTGAGTGGGTTGTAGTTAAAGGGACATAGAGCTGTTGAGTTTTATTACTGGGAAGAACAACCAAGCATCAGAAATCAGGCAAAGTGAGCCACAGAGATTCATTAGAAAACAGCGATTGGAGGATATTAGCAGATATATGGATCATGCCCTGTTTCTATAGATGAGCAGATGGAAACTCAGAAGGGGAAGAGGCTTGTCCAATGTTAAACACAGCCATGTTTTATATATTAGTTTTTCCATGTTAAACATCAGAAAGAAACATTTAAAGCAAAATACCAGTGAGTGCTGATTTTTTTGGGGGAAAGGGTTCCCTGGTGGCTCAGCGGTAAAGAATTTGCGTGCTGATAAAGGAGTAGCGGGTTTGACCCCTGGGTGGGGAAGATCCTCTGGAGAAGGAAATGGCAACCCACTCCACTCTACTGCCTGGAGAATCCCATGGACAGAGGAGCCTGGTGGGCTACAATCCATGGGATCGCAAAGAGTTGGACATGTCTGAGCGCCTAAACAACATCAAAGATGATGTATTTATTATCGTGAAGCTTTCCCCTGACCCTCTCTTGCAACTTTATTGAAGAGCTATTATTTTGGGGGCACCATAGTAGATTCTGGACATAGAGAATCTAGATGGTGTGAGTCCTTCAAAGCACCTTCACTGGTTTATCCCTTTGTGGAGTCTGAGTTTGTAGAGTTTCCTTGGACTGAGAGAAACATATTCAAAGCATGTCAAACTCTTGCCTCTCCCCACAGCTACCAATTGAGAAGTGTAACACTAGATACAGGTGGATAAAAAAAATCACCAGTGGTGACTATTTCCTGTAGGGAATTCCAATATACAGAGCTGAACTGGGCCCAGAGGAATACCTGCGAATTGCATGTGGTCCAGTCCAGATCATGAAGGAAAGAGACCATTTCTCCCTTAGACTAGGCATGGCTGTTTGCTGCCCCTGGGGCATGTCTGCTGGGCATCTCAGGGGATGAGTGAGAGAAAAAATACATCCTAAAGGAGCAAAAGACATGCCAGAAGGAAGACCATACTACTCATATGAAGAGCCTTCACCTAACTTTTCCTTTTCACTCCAAAGTCCCTCCTTCTATCTCTCCCCTGACACCCAGTCAATCACACCCCATCCCACTCCCCAGGGCAGCAAATAGCCTCCTGGCTTTGATCTAAGGCATAGGGTGTTGGAACTTCCCTCAAGACCAGTGTCATTAACCTAATCAAGACCACCTCTGGTCAGAGAGTAATGAGTAATGACAATCCTGCTAAATGGTTTTAGACTTTTGTGTGATCGGCGTTTTAAGAGACCATCCCTGTGAATCGCTCATGTATTTGCATATAGAACTTATTTATTCAGTTGCTTCGTTCATTCAACAGTTAAATCCAACTGCTGCCAGGCATATCCAAGAAGGGCAGCTTGCTCTTCTTTCACCCACCTTGGAGCACTGGGTGCTATCATAGACACTGGCTTCTAGTGGCAGACATGCACAATAAGTAAGAAAACTACCATCTTTCATCAAGTCAAAGACATTATCAAGTATTGATTAAAATTTGCGCTACCTTTTATGGGTCACTAAGAAAGAAGTGGTGCCCAGGAACCTGAGTGGTAGTGGACACGTGTGATCCTGTGTGTCACATGGCTTCTGTGCAGCCATGGTGTGTCATGCCTGTACTGGTCTGAGGCCTGCCTCCTGTGGGCACCATGGTAAGACACTGCTTAGTTGAGACCACAGATGTACCCCTGAATGTGGGGGAATTAATGACATGGGGCTATGGGTGTGGGCACGCATGCATGCTAAGTCACCTCAGTCGTGTCCAACTCTTTGCAACCCCATGGACTGTCGCCTACCAGGCTCCTCTGTCTATGGGATTCTCCAGGCAAGAATACTGGAGTGGGTTGTCATGCCCTCCTCTAGAAGATCTTTCTGATCCAGGGATTGAAACTGCCTCTCTTATGTCTGCTGCTTTGTCAGGCGAATTCTTTACCACTAATGCCACCTGGGAAGCCCAGGTGTGGACATACAGTGCCTCAAGCCCAATCCTGTTTGTTAGGGGAACCCCAGCCAAGACTCACCATCAACTACAAGATACGTCCTGATTTCAAAGATGCTAAAACAAACAAAATGATCATCTTAGCCATGATGAAGCATGATAGGTGATAGTACTTGGGGCCAAGGAGGAAAATGAGCAAGCCTCCCCAATAGATGACTTTCAGGAAAAGATTGGAAGGCAGCAAGACATGCAGATAATTGTAGGAGGGCCATTCCAGGAAGGGGGGCTGTGCAGAGGCTTTGGGGGTGCCGCAGTGGAGGGGGAGGGTTGTTGATGGTGGTGTGGCAAGCCTGACCTATCCCAGGGGTAGGGAGGAGGCCAGTGCATCTGGGATATGGCAAAGGAAATCACAGAAAAATAGAAGGAGATGAAGTCAGAGGAAACCAGAGGTCTGGTTGTGTAGAACTTTTGGCTGTTTTGAGGATTTAGGTCTTCCTCTGGGTGAGGTAGGAAAGCTCAGTGGAAGAGTGATGTGGACTGACTCCCATACTAATAGGCTGGCTCTCCTGCTGTGTTGAATGGGGCTGGAGAGGGCAAGAGTGGAACCAGAGAGACCAATTAGGAGGCTGCTGCAGAACTGGACAGGAGATGATGAGGACTTGGGCCAGAGCAGGAGCGAGGAGAGTCGTAAGAGGTGGTCAGAGCGTGGGAATGTGTTCAGGGTGTCCTCTACTGCTTTTTTGTAGAGGACAGTGGACATGAAAGGAAAGGGGGGAGTCTAGGATGACACCACCATCCCTATTTTTATTACATACTGTATCCCCTTCAGATTCAGATGCATGACCCCTGCACACACATACACTCAAATACACATATCTTGATGAGCTTACAGAACATTCTGCAAGTCTCTGAACCACAGACTAGAGAGCCTTTCCATGTCTCAGTTTCCTCATCTGTCACCCAGAGATGATATTAGTAACGCAGACCTCATGGGGTTTTTGTGAGGATTGAAACAAATCATAGATGCAACATCGGTAAAATATGCTAGATATTTTTCCATCCATGCATCGTTGCTTCAGTAAATGTGAGCTATTGTTTCTATAATTTTGTTTTCTGATTTCTGTGTACAGAATTGCCTACTGCTGCCTGCCTCTGCATGCCAAGTGTGCGGGAGGTGGGCGCTGAGCCATCTGCTCCCGCCAGCTGCCCACCCACTTCTTGGCAACCACGTTGGAAGGAAGGAGGAGGAATAGGACTGGTCAGAACCCAAGACAAGCACTGAGGGTCCTTGGGCCAGAGAGGGCAGCTCTTCCTTTCCATAAGGGCAGAAGCCCTTGTATCCCATGTTCTCTCTTGTGTCCATGTGGAAAGAAAGCAGACAGGGCCTGTTACCCTGGGCCGAGGTCCAGCAAAGGTGCTCTCTCTTCTTGGTCCTTTGTAAATGAGGGAGAAAGGGAGGACTCGACACTCTCTTGTTATCCAACCATCTGGCTCAGATACCACAATTCTGGGGAGTCATCTGAAGGACCCCATCTACTTTCCTGGTAGAATTAATAGGAACGCCGAGCTCCCCAAACAGCCCCCTTCCTGCATACCTCCAGCCTCTGCCTCCCTTCTCCTCCCTGGTGTCTTCCTAGCAAATTCTTCTCACTCTTCTGAGTCCATCCAGAAAATGTGACATCAACCAGAACATTTCCTCTTTGCACACAGAAGGGACGGGCAGGGCCCTCACATTCAAGCACATTCAGTGCCGTCTCCACTTGACACATCAGCTCCAGTCCCCACTCTTACTCCATCCTCTGTTCTACTCCTGTAAGTGACTGGATGTTTTTACCCTAGAAGAGAAAAGGTGGGCTCTGTCTGAGCTTCTCTGTCTCTTTTTATTTCATAGAACATCCCCATCTACCTGAGGAGAGTAGAAGTTCTGCAGGGTGAAGACTCACTCCTTGAACCTTAGTTTTTTTTACAGAGGTAACAGGCTGGTGAAGGGCTTGGGTCCACATGTGTTCACATCTCTCCCTGAATCAAAGCCATCTTTCCCTTCTTCATGCCTCCAAGCATATTGGAATCTAAATGTTTTCTGTGGTCTGACTAAAATGGACTCAATGTAGGAATTCTCTAGTGGTCCAGTGGTTAGGACCTCAAGCTTCCACTGCAGGGGCAGGGGTTCAATCCCTAGTCAGGGAACATCCCGAAAAAACATAAAATGTCACACTTTCCCATAGTAGCCCATTCTAGATTTCTGTTTATCTTCCTGCCCTGAGAAAAATCAAGTTCTTCCTGTGTTTAATTAAGATCCCTCTTGTTGTAGGCAATTTCCTGCTGAGCATATTTCATAAATGTAGAGAACAATAGCTAAATGTCTTTTTTTTCATATAGAGCATTTATATGCTCACATATACAAGTTAATTTTCTTTTACAGCCCTATATTTAGCCCCGTTTGGGGCTCATTTCCATTCATTTGCATGTTAATATTCATGCTTATGTAGATATATTCGTGGATTCAATGGGAAAGACTTTCCCACACAGAAGGTTTGGAAATGACAATTTATTCACAGAACTTGATCCTAAGATTCAGGAGAAGTTCATTGGGCAGGAGTGCCAAATTAAATACCAAGCTGCTTTTTCTGTACTGTGTAAAAATGACTCTGAATTCTATTTTCTCATTTGTCTTCTGCCAAAAGGAGAGCAGAGGTAGAAGCCACACGTGGAGGACGTCCCCTGGCAAGACAGTTCTGACGAATGACAGAAGGTCCCTAAGAAGTGACAGGCATCTGGGAAGAAATAGGCCACCTGGGTGCCAGAAATGTCAGTCCCTTTCCACATGGATGCCATTCCGAAAATGCATGGGTCTGGCAGCCACTACTGGTCTCTTCTGATATATGGCTTCTCTGTACAGAACTCAAATAAAAAGAAGGAGCTAGCAAACTCTGGTTTTAGAATATCCACAGTTCTCTCAATACCTAGGAGTTAGGATCCCAAACTAGGGAAGATAATATTTATTGACTACCTATCATGGGCTAAATGATGTACTGGCTCTTTGTATGTGGCCTTGCTGCCTGTTAAAAATGGCCCTATTAAACAGATATGATTGTTTCCATTTTTTAAATACGGGTACTGAGGTTCAGAGAGGATACGTGATCCATCCAGGTTAAGCAGATGGCAGAGCCAGTTATTGAAATTAGATCTGTCTGATCTCAAAGCTCTTTTTTATTTCTGCTTAATAGGATCCCAGTAGTTGGGACTGAAGAATATCATGGGTGCTTTCAAGGTGAAAAGCTTTGAATAACCTCAATGATTATTCTCTTTGGGTAAGCCTCATTCAAGATTAATGTTCAGAAATGTGGCTTTAGCTCTGTTTCACTAGAAAGCAAAAGCTGAAATTGGCATTGTGCATTAAGACTTTTTTGGGAGGTGAAGTATCAAAGTGAGACATGGAAAGAGAGCAAGCACAAAAGGAGCTCTGTTATGTGGTCATCAGATCACAGAAACATATAACCCATGAATGACACAAGGGACTTGGTTAGACAAACTACATGGCTGTACATCACCGCGGGGCAGGCAGTCCAAGGCAGAAAGTTTCCCAGTCTTGAGTCCTCTAACTTTCTAATCATGTGGCTACCAAGCTCCTTCTGCATTGTCTAACCCATTAACTGCCCCCCGGGAGCCTGTGAACACCCACACTCTGGCAGGCTGCTCACAGCTCCTAACACACTTCTGAGCAGCAGGCATACTTGCCCACAGCAGCTCCTGTCCTGGACCTGCCACCTTGGCTTCTCCTCCCAGCCTGCCAATGAGTATTATTTTTCCAATAGTCGTCACCTTCCCCATTAGCAGCTGAGTAAGACCCGAGTGTTTTAATTAAGAAATAATTATTTGAATGATAGTATTTACCCTACAGATTGGTTCTCTACATTAAATTAGATAATACCTGGAAAGTGCTTAGCTGAGTGCTAGACGCATACCAAGAAATCTCTTCCTAATATTAGTTACTAGCCCTGTCATTGTAGAAATTGCTGAAAATAATTATTAAAAAGGACAGGCATTCCATTTTATAGAGATCTTTGCTAATATAACTGGGTTTTTAAACAGTTACCAGAATCTTCTGAACACTGGATTATAGAATATTCTTTTGAAGCTTTTCCTCTAGCTGTGTTGCTGTTTAATCGCTAAGTCATATCCAAGTCTTTGAGACCCCATGGACAGCAGCACACCAGGCTCCAGGTTCCATATCTCCCAGAGTTTGCTCAGATTCATGTCCATTGAGCTGGTGATGCTGTCTAACCACCTCATCGTCTGCCACCCTCTTCTCCTTTTGTCTTCAATCTTTCCCAGCATCAGGGTCTCTTTCCAGGGACTTGGCTCTTCACATCATGTTGCCCAAGTATTGGAGTTTCAGTTCTGGCATCAGTCCTTCCAATGAATAGTCATGATTTATTTCCTTGAGAATGGACTGGTAGGATCTTCTTGCTGTCCAGGGGACTCTCAACAGTCTTCTTTAGCACCATAATCTGAAGCATCAGTTAATCAGTGCTCAAGCTTCTTTATGGTCCGACTCTTACATCCATGCATGACTGCTGGAAAAAGCATAAATTTGACTGTATGAACCTTTGTCAGCAAAGTAATATCTGTACTTTTTATTATGCTGTCTAGGTTTATGTGGGGGCTTCCTTGGTAGCTCAGATGGTAAAGCGTCTGCCTATAATGTGGGAGACCAGGGTTCAATCTCTGGATCAGGAAGATCTCCTGGAGAAGGAAATGACAACCCACTCCAGTATTCTTGCCTGGAGAATCCCATGGACAGAGGAGACTGGTAGGCTACAGTCCTTGGGGTCACAAAGAGTCAGACACGACTGAGTGACTTCACTTTTCTTTCAGGTTTATCATAGCTTTCCTTCCAAGGAGCAAGCATCTTTTAATTTTAATGAATGCTAGCAGGTTGTGTTATCTGCTGGCATTCACTCATGTTCAGATTCTGGGCTGCATTATCTTCTCCTATCCACTTTGCAAATTGTTCCTCATCCTTCAAGGCCCAGACTGAGTTTTAGTTCCTCTCTGAAAATTTCCTATCTACCCTAAGGTTACTGAAGCCCTATTGAATTCTATCCATCACTCCCTCACCTTGTATTACATTTATCTAAATTCCATCTCCTCTAATTTGTGAACTTCATAGGCATAGGCTTATATATATTAATCATCCTCAAATCCTCGAGGAATACCAGAAGGCTTGACATAAAGTAGGTGTTCATTAAACATTTGTTGAATAAAATCGGTGCATGAATTTATGATGTTAATACATGAGTTTATCTTTATGACATTCAGGCTATTATCTTTTCTGTTCAGAAACAGGCATGAGAAAGGACTTTATTATAATAATCTGAGATATCCTTACTCTATCTCAATGGAGTACTGATTAAATTAAAATGACAAGCCAAGGAACTTCCCTGGGGGTCCAATGGGTAAGACTGCCTTCCAGTGCTGAGTATGTGGGTTCAATCCCTGGTTACAGAGCTAAGATCCCACATGCAGCCAAAAAACCAAAATATAAAACAGAAGCAATATTGTAATAAATTCAATAAAGACTTTAAAAATGATCCACACCAAAAAAAAAAAAAAACAAACTTAAAAGAAATGATAAGCTAAGCAATTCAGGTCCAGGGAATAATTTGACTCTGAGTAGTAGAAGGGGAGAGGAGGAGGTGCTATTTGTTTCTAAAATTATAGTGATTAAAACAGTGTGGTACTGGCACAAAGACAGACATTTAGACCAATGGAACAGAATAGAGAACCCAAAAATAAATCCTTGCATATATGATCAACTAATCCTTGACAAGGATTCCAAGAATACACAAGGGGACAGGATAGTTTCTTTCACAAATTTTGTTGGGAAAACTGGATAGCCTCATGTGAAACTGTAAAACTGGATTCTTATAACACACACAAAGATCAATTCAAAATGGATTATAGACCTAAATGTAAAGACCTGAAACTAAAGCTTCTAGAAAAAAAATATAGGGGGAAAGCTTTTTCCATTGGTCTTTGAAATGTATTTAATGGATATGACACCAAAAGCACAAGCAAAAAAAAGCAAAATTGGGCAGATAGGGCTACAATGAAAGGCTTCTGCACTGCCATGGAGACAATCAACAGATTGAAAAGGCAACCTATGGAATGAGAGAAAATATTTGCAAACCATCTATCTGATAACTGGTTAATTTCTAAAATATATAAGGAACCCTATGACTCAATAGCCAAAAAAATAAAAAAGTGACCTAATTTAAAAATGGACTGTGCCATAGGTTCTCATTGTTATTTATTTTATACTTAGTATCAGTAGGGATTCCCTGGTGGCTCAGACATAAAGTATCTGCCTGCAATGTGGGAGACCTGGGTTCCATCCCTGGGTCGGGAAGATCCCCAGGAGGAGGGCATGGCAACCCACTCTAATATTCCTGCCTGGAGAATCCCATGGACAGAGGAGCCTGGTGAGCTACAGTCCACAAAGAGTGAATGGCTGAGCCCAAATCAAGAGCACATATGTGGCAGTCTTGATCTTCTCTTTCCTCCCACCGCTCCCCGCCCCACTTGGTATCCACATATTTGTTCTCTATGTCTGTATTTCTCTTTCTGCTTTGCAAATAAGATCATCTATTTGATTTTTCTGATGGCTCAGACGGTTAAGAATCACATCGAGATCTGATGTGCCTACAGATAACACTGCCATCTTGTACACTTACAAATATGCTAACAGAGTACTATGTGAGGTGTTCTTATCACAGTGTCAAACATTTTTTAAAGCTGTAATTAAAAATAGAGAAACTGAAAGAAGAATTTTAAAGCACTCGTAAGTGGCCTTTGTGTACCTGAATCTAGCTGAGATCCTTGCTAATCAAGTCGCTTGGAATCTGGTCTGTTCTTTGGAATTGTTGACTTTTAGCATATTCTGGAGGGAAGAGAAGGAGCGTGCCAAGTATGCGTTGCATGTGTGTGGAGGTGGAGATGGAGGGGCCCGGTATGGGTACTACAGAATCCGTGCAGAGGGGTGTTTCTGAGGGGCACACAAACCTGCAGTATTTCAAGGGGAGCTTCCAGTGGCCTCGTGAAACTGAGATTTAGGTTGAAAGGAGGGGAAAGATGAGAGAGATTAGTAGATAGGTAGAGAAGGGCCATATAAGAAACTAAAAACAAATAATTAATGTATAAAAAAAATAAAAAAAGACTGAATTAAGATAAAAAAGAAATATATTTTATCATTATTCTAAACAGTTTTAATTTTATGCCAATTTAAAGCCTTGGGGACATACTCAAGGGTTTTAACCTTTCAGCGATATGTTGGGTATCAGTAAGGAGGATAAACGGGAAGAATTTGTGTCGGAAATTTGTGGATGCCAACCACTCATCCCTCCTTCCCACTGGTTTCTAATCATTTGGAAATGGGCTTGGAGGGACTTCCTGGTGGTCCAATGGTTAAGGTTGCTTGCTCCCAATGCAGGGGGCACAGGTTTAATCCATGGCTGGGGAACTAAGATCTCACCTGCTACATGGCATAGCCTAAAAAAAATTTTTAAATAGGTTTGGAGGCAGAAATGCAATATCACTTTTATTCTCCATTATAAACTAGTGTTCAGGGCTCCTTGACAGAACTAAACTTATGGAAGAAGTTGGAACCCAAGTCGAAACGAGGCTTCCTCCTTCCTCCCACAAATCACAGAAGCAGAGAACATGAGGTGAGAGTGTGATCGGCCAAGAAGACACTGGCCCAGCCCTTGGGACACAGGCCATGCTGTTGTCCACACGCCCAATGTCTTGTGGAGCAGAGGGGCTGCGACGGTCAGTGTCCAGGTCTGTACTTGCTTTTCAGGGCAGCGGCTCTGCCCTTAGCTCGGGTGGTCCAGCCTGTGTCATGCCTCAAAGGTGCATTAAGCAAATGGGGACATTTCTTTCCCACGTGAGGACAAGGGAGGTAGGTGGGGCCACATGACCTGGGGTCCTCAAGCCAACTCTGCTCCCCCCACCTCTGGGAGTGAAATGAATGTCTTCTCATCTTATGGAAACTGAGCTGTGGAGAGGGAGAGAAAGAGGAAAGATGGGGGGCAGATAACAGTGTCCACCTTATAATGTGCCTAGAATCAGGAAAGCCATTAAAAAGATTATGACATCTTTGGAGAAATGTTTGTTTAGGTCTTTTTCCCACTTTTTGGTTGTGTTGTTTGTTTTTCTGGTATTGAATTGTATGAGCTGCTTGTATATTTTGGAAATTAATCCTTTTTCAGTTGTTTCATTTGCTGTTATTTTCTCCCATTCTGAGGGTTGTCTTTTCATCTTTCTTAGAGTTTCCTTTGCTGTGCCAAAGCTTTTAAGTTTAATCAGGTCCCACTTTTTTACTTTGGGTTTTATTTCCATTACGCTAAGAGGTGGGTCATAGAGGATATTTCTTTGATTTATGTCATCGAGTATTCTGCCCATGTTTTCCTCTATGAGTTTTATAGTCTCTGATCTTAAATTAAGGAAAATAAAAGATTATGACATCAACAGCATGCCTGAGAGACGATTGGACCCTCAGTTGGGAAATGTCACATTTTGAATGGAGAGAAGTTATCAGGCAAAATGGCAGTCATGTACACTCATAAAAGCATCATGCCGAGAATCTGATCTCCTGGATTATAATCCCATCTTGGCCATCGGTTCTTTGTGGGACTGCTGACCGCTCAGGCCACTGCTCTGAACCTCGTTTTCTTCATCGACACCACAAGCAGATTAGAAATCTTACTCTGTAAAGTCCCTTTCCACTAGCACTTCATCTTGTTGATACTTTTTCCTTGAGTCAAACTCCAATTTTTCTTCTGCTATCAAAAAATGCACAGCATAAAACTTAAAGGAACAAGAACCTATTAAAAAAATTAGGAGTTGTAACCCCAAGGAAATGAGAAGTTTAACAAGAGTGCAGCTGGAGCTGGTGTTCAGATGGGAGAGACACACTCACATAGAACCCTTAATTGGTAACTGGGGCGGCCAGAGTTAGGTGGCTAACAAGCTAAACAATTTTGATGACATAAAATTAACACCAGGACATAAGAAAAGCCTGTTTTATTTGCTATTTTATGTGTTATGTGACAATTTAATTAAACTCTGAAGGAATCCAAGCAGTTAATTCCCCAGAGAAATAAACCAAGAATGACTTTCAGGCCTCTCTCCTAAGGAGTTAGGCTAGGGAGTACTTTTGCATTTTATAACGCTATAAACCCAACTTTTACCTTGAAGTTAATGAGCGTGATTAAACAGTCTTGGCTTTGCCTACACCCCATGTCCCTTCTCCCCTGAGGATTGACTGGAGACCGTTTGGGGTTGCCACATGGAATGTGGGAAGGGGAATTGGAATCACACTTCACGGTCTATATAATGAAAGTTTAATATATGCTGTACTGCCAGTCTCACACTAGGCATGTCAATTTGTTCCTCACAAATCTGAGTGAGGATGGCAAAATAGAATAATAATGATGACATTGCTACTACTACCAGTAGTAATAATAAACTGGCAGAAGCAGCAGAAACAGAGAGGCTAGGTTGCAGTGTAGTAACAAACAGTCCTGACATCTCAGAGCTCCAAAGAGCAAAGGTTTATTTCTCATTCATCCTTCTCATCCACTCAAAGTTGTCTAAGGGTCCTGACTCATGCTGCCATCTCTCTAGGATCCAGGCAGACGAAACAGCTGTAAGCTGGATGGTTTTTCTTATCAGTGGTCTAAGGGAAGCAAGGATCCTGAAAGATGTACCAACTATAAAAGCTTCCATCTGGAACTGACCTGTCAGTCTCACTCATGTTTCATTGACCAAAGCCCGCCACATGATCACCCCTAAGGGAAGTGGAGCTCTTCCATGTGCCTGATGGAGGGGGGACTGGAAATATCTGGGCAGCACTTCCTGTGTGCTGGTGTTTGTCCCCAGTAACATTCCAGGTGGAGCTAGTGGTAAAGAACCCACCTGCCAATGCATCCTGGGTTAAGAGGATTCCCTGCAGAAGGGCATGGCAACCCACTCCACTGTTCTTGCCTGGAGAATCCCATGGACAGAGCAACCTGGCAGGCTGCAGTCCATGGGGTCACAAAGGGTCAGACATGACTGAAGCAACTTAGCATGCACACATGTATGTATTTATGTGTATATATATATATATATATATATATATATATACACACACATATGTGTGTATATACCTGTACATCTCATGTATGTGTACACACACATATAAACATACATAGATATGCACATATATATTTATTTAAATAATCCAAATAATATATAAATATCTATAGTAGAGTCAAAAGATCTTGAAGTTTGGCATCTCAGTGTGTGTCAGCATTATACTTTTTTCAGCTATGTGTCTAGGACAAGAAATTGGCTAGATTTTCTTGTTGTTGTTTAAATATTTATGTATTTGGCCACCTCAGGTGTTAGTTGCAGTATGTGAGATCTTTAATCTTCATTCGGGATGCAAACTCTTAGTTGCAGTATGTGGCACCAAGTTCCCTGACCAGGAATTGAACCCAGGTCTCCTGCAGAGACATTGTCAACAAAGGCTCATCTAGTCAAAGCTATAGTTTTTCCAGTAGTCATGTATGGACATGAGAGCTGGATTATAAAGAAATCTGAGTGCTGAAGAATTGATGCTTTTGAGCTGTGGTGTTGGAGAAGACTCTTGAGAGTCCATTGGACTGCAAGGAGATCCAATCAGTCTATCCTCAAGGAAATCAGTCTTGAATATTCATTGGAAGGACTAAAACTCCAATAATTTGGCCACCTGATGCAAAGAACTGACTCCTTAGAAAAGACTCTGATGCTGGGAAAGATTGAGGACAGGACAAGAGGGTGTCAGAAGATGAGATGGCTGGATAGCATCATCGATGTAATGGATGTGAACTTGGGCAAACTTCAGGAGATGGTGAGGGACAGAGAGGCCTGGTGTGCCCCAGTCCATGGGGTTGAAAAGAGTTGGACACAACTGGGGGACTGAACGAACAATAGCAATAAGTACTGGAATCAATGTTTGGATATCAAGACTTGCCTGGCAATCCAGCAGCACACTGGTTGGAGAACTTAAAATCCCATATGATGTGCCCTGTGGCCAAATATAAGGGAAAAAAATTATGGATCTCTACTTAAATTTTTAAGCCTTGGAGAGTAATTACCAGTCCCAGGCTCATGGAAGTTGGAAGCAAACCAATATTAATGTGATATCACCATGAGCTTAGTAAATAACATCTTCAACTTTGTAAATATATTCTCTAATTTGATCTTCACAAGACTCATTGAATTATATATGATCACTCCCCTGTTATAGAAGAAAAATACTCAGGGTTCTTAATGTAATAATGAAAGAAGCTATTCTTTATTGAGCTCTCACAATTGGATGAGCACCTGCTCTTTGGCAGACAGTGTAATAATCACACACACTCATGCACACATGTATATGCTGAGGTCTAGGTGGAGAAAGAACACGGAGGCCTGTGAACAAAAGGCTGAGGAGCTGGTACTAATTTCAGTGCCATTTCAGGAGCAGACCACAACATGGGTTGGCAAGGATCTGCAGGATGAGGGGCGGAGAAAGGGAGACGCTTAGACAGGGAGATCTTTGAAGGGTTTAGGGTGCAGGTAGGAATTATCCTGTAGGCTTTGGTGATGAAGAGGGCAGGAGAGAGGGTGATGAGCAGAAACTCTTCATCAGGGTGGGATGGCAGTTCAAGTTTCTCAAATGTTGGAGTCTTCATCTCAGTGAAGGAAGGCTCTAGTGTTTTTCCAAGAGTAAAAGCCTTGGGTTAAAATTTGATTAACTTGACAATGATGAAATAAAGCTTTGTGCTTCATTTTGGGTAAGGTTAGAAGCCCATGGTAGTGATGAATACATAGAATCTTCACTGAACCCAGAATCATGTCTAACATAGAGCAATAACAAATGTGCCATCAATAACTGCCTGCTTTTAACAATATTTGAATTTGACTTATCTTCTCTCTAATCTTCCTCTCTTTATTAACCCCCAAATAGACACTAAAATGAGAAAGGAAAATTATTATTTCTGAAATACCTACTTTGTGCTACAATCTTTTTTTAAATTAATTTTTAATTGGGGTATAGTTACTTTACAATGTTATGTTAGTCTCTATTGTACAGCAAAGGGAATCAACTATACATATACATAGATCCTCTTTTTTAATTTTCCTTTCCATTTAGGTCAGGACAGAGCTCTGACTAGCGTTTCCTGTTCTATAAATAGCAGGGTCCCACTAGTTATTTACTTTATACATAGTACCAATAGTGTGTATATGTCAGTACCAGTTCCTCCCCCCTCCCCCACCCCTTTGGTATCCACACAGTTATTCTCTATGTCTGTATCTCTATTTCTGTTTTGCAAATAAGTTCAGTGTCTTTGACTCTAGATTTCCCAAATTCTCAGAGTCACGTGGTGGGTAAGTGGCACACCCATGTGCTCAGTCGCTGTCATGTTCAGCTCTTGAAACCTGCGGGCTCCTCTACCCATGGAATTTTCCAGGCAAGCCTATGGGATGGGTGCCATTTCATACTCCAGGGCATCTTCCCAACCCAACGATCTAACTGGTGTCTTTTGCACCTCTTGTATTGGTAGGGCGGGGGACTCTTGACCACTAGCACTGCCTGGGAAACGGCCCCCATGGTTCAAACCATCACTCCCATGTCTCCAACGGGCCTGAATGTTTCTCCCAGAGGAGGAAGAGTTCTCCAGGATAAAAACTGCGCTGCTGGTGCTCACGATTGGCTCACTGTCTCACACAGAGTTAATGCTGATGCATGCTCTTCAACTGGCTTGGAACTCTCTCCTTCTTTCTCAGGTTTGTTCTTGGTCTCTCCCCCTGTCCCCACCCAACTCTAATTTCCTGCACTTCCAGGAAGGGCTGACCATGAATTTATTACTGGTGTTAAGAATCATACTGTGTCAGCATGTGAATCTCTGGCCTGGCTTATCGAAAGAAAGCTGCTTTTATTGCTAATGCTGAGGGAAGATTGGGGTGCTAAGAAGAGAAGTTGGGAAAGGGTGGAGGGAAGGATGAGGTAAGAGTTGATGGAGAATTGTGAGGGGGACTGGGAAGGCATGGAGGGAAGCCTGAGGAGGAAGAAAGGGCAGGGGCCCTGGGCAGTGACAGGGTGTGACTGAGGAGGGAAGGAGAGATGGTGGGAAGGAGAGAGGAGGAGAGAACAGGGCTGTGGACGGATGTCAAACACAAGGGAGAAGGCGAATGGAGGATTACAGTTTTCAGCTGGGTGAGGCAGCCTTGTTCCCATCACAGAATTTTTACTGCTTAGAAACCCTGGCAGACCAAGTCTGAAGACGGGAGGCAGTCTGTTGGACACTTAATGATTTATAACAAGTACACGAGAATGCCATTAAAAACTAATTCATCACTGACAGGCTAAATGATGTGCAAACATCTGCTCTGCACCAGGACCCTCATGGGAGGAGAACTTCCAAGGGTTGTAAAGCTCCTCTAAAGCGGGTACTGCAGATACTGGCCCTCAGGTCACCAGCTTTCCATCCAAAGTGATTAATTGTGGCGGTGCTTCCATGTTGGGTTTTAACCTGCCTGGTTCATGTGCTGAAACTTTGTCTAAAGCTGGTGCCTTCCAGAGTGAGCTGCAGATTTGGACATGACTGTCTGTCACCCCCGCAATTTGGGTCCCAGAGATGATTTGATTTCTTAGAAATGGTAGGTTGCCTTCGTTAAATCTGCTGACCTGACCCTTCCTTCAGACAGAAAATCTCAGTATGAATGAAGTCTCCCACTAAATATGTCCACTTCTTGCTGAAGACCTGGCAGTGGATCATATCCTTCTGGGAGTGGCCTTGGTTCTCCTCCCAACTTTCAGGTTATAGTTCAATTTACCATTTCAGGTAATGACTTGTTGGTCTGTTGCCATACGTATTCTGTGCTCACCTCTTAGTTAACTTATAGCCATGATAGAAATATTTCTTTCTAGATCTATACATGAAATTATGAGAAATAATGGGCTATTATTTGAAATCACTAAGCTTTGGAGTTGGATGGCATCACTGACTTGATGGACATGAGTTTGAGCAAGCTCCTGGAGTTGGTGATGGACAGGGAACCCTGGTGTGCTGCAGTCTGTGGGGTTGCAGAGTTGAACATGACTGAGTGAATGAACTGAGCTGAAGCTTTGGAGTGATCCATTACACAGAAATAGATCACTACTTGGGTACCCAGCAATCTTCTTGGACCCCCAAAGTCTGCCCTAACTTCAGGTTCTGCACCTTGGCCTTAGGTTGCCAAGTTATTTCAATCAGCTCATATTCCTGGAATGAAGATCTGTTTTCCTCTTCTTTTGGATAGTCTCTGTCTCACCTTCAGGGATAAGCTCAGACCTCATAGTATCCATGAAGCCTTCTATAGGAGAAACAGTCTATAGGGAAGTGACCTTTCGTCATACTGTATCATTACCGAGAATAATTAATCATAATGTGCAGTGGTTAGAAGCACAAGATTTGGAACCAGAGAGAACTAAATTGTGTGGTTTTTTAAAAGACAACTTTATCTTAGTTTATTTATTTATTTTTGACCATGCCTTGCGGCTTGTGGGATCTTTTTTTTTCTCAACCAGAGAGCAAACCCGTCCCCCTTGCAGTGCAATCATGGAATCTCAACCACTGTGCCACTAGGTAAGTCTTGAGAACTAAATGTTGGTCCTAGTTCTACCACTTACCAGTGTGTAATTGGGCAAGAAGATAAACTGCTAAAGTGTGATCTCCATGAAGGGAGATCCCACCCACCTGAAGAGCCTGGTGCTGATTCAGTGTAGGTGCCCAGTGGATGGATGAATGCATGACTGAACGTATGAACCCCGTCCTTAGGGCTCAGTTTTTCCATATCCAAAATGGAAATGACAGTGAACATGTCAAATTTCTATAAATTAAATGAGATAATGATTATATGACATTTACCACAATCCTTAGAAGGTGGCAAACAATCCATTCATGGGATCTTTATCTTTCAATGTTTTTGGCATGACTGCAAGTACGAGTGAATGAAGACTAGGGGTGCTGATGGGAGACTACAGGATGCAGCCCTCTAATGAACAAGAGGGCAAGAGCTAGGACTATCTAGGAAAATACGTATAAAATAAAATGCAGACTGTGGTCAAGTGTTCTCAGTCCAAGATATCTAAGAAAAATGTCTAGAATCCTCGCATGAAAATAAAAAGTCAGATTCAGGTGGCACTTAGGATTATCACCTGCTTGTGCCAGAAACTCTTAAGCAATTTCATAAAAAAATCTCATAGCCGTTGAGTCAGGTGGGTATGGTGATGGTCAAACTTACAGATGGGAACAGAGATAGGGGTCGACTCTGTTCCTTTATCTGGAAGATAGGAGAGTGGCATTGACTTCCAGAGGTCAGTTTTCACACCAGTTTTTCTGGGAGAACCTCATCTCATGGATTTATCTAGGAACTTAGCTATCTGCACTGCATTCTGACTTCTAATAACAACCTAGCCTTTGGATTTTCTAACCCATCAGAAGGAAAAGAAAAAAAAAAAAAACATAATGGTGTGCTCTGTCTACCTCCCAGGACTGTTCAGAGAAACAGGCAAAAGCAGTAAAGGGTTATAAAAAGGCAAATGCTCGAATGTAATACTACCCTTCCTAACTTAATGACATGCACTTTTTATAACATTTAAAAAAATGTTGCAAAGTAATTTTTTGTAATGCTCTTTTCTCCTTTCAGCACATATCTGGGACACAAATTTGAGATGTCTCAGAACCTGCCACCTGTCCATCAATGATCAATACATCCTCGTATAGATTTTGCAATGTCTCGAGTGCACTCAAGTGCATTTCTTTTTATCTGTAATTCATAACTACATGTGAAAGAATGACTATTTCCATGAGCAGGTGAGGAGGTTGGAGATTGAGAGAGATGTAGTGACTTGTCAAAGGTCACAGGCTCCCAAGTGACAGACAGGGCTCAAACACACCCCTTCCCACTCCAGCCCCATGGCACTGCTTCATCAGCCTCTCTCAGGCTTGAGGGGCTTAATTAGGCTAATTATTGGTAATGCCTTTTTCTATGATTTCATCTGCCATATTGTCCCAAAGCATAGATTCTGAATGCAGACATGAAGGGGCTATAACATCTTTTCGTTTGTTCTGCCTTACTTGCATTCTCTCTCTCTCTCTTTTTTTTTTTTTTTGAGAAAAAAATCTAGAGAAAATAAATCCATGAATTCTTTAAGGGCATATTGATCTGGATGCATCTTGGAATTAGAGGGCTTTGCAAAGATGTGACCACGTTAATTGGACAATGAAGGATTTGGAGGGCTTAACCAAATGGGTTAGTAACATTGTTGCTAAAATAATCCTTTGCTTATTGGAAATTAGGAAAAGCTAGTTTGAATGTCATTGTAAGGAGCATGAGCTGAACTTTCTCCTTTGGTTGCTTCCTGCTTCACTAGCCTTCTTTGTGCTCTGTGAGGCTGACACTTAAAGGATCACTTCAAACTCACTTCTTGATCCTGTTTTAGATTGAATTCAGCCAGTAGTAGAGCTGGATAGAGTTAGTTGTTTGTTATTTAGTTGCTAAGTCATGTCCTACTCTTTGTGACCCCATGGACTGTAGACCATCAGGCTCCTCTGTCCATGGAATTCTCCAGGCAAGAACACTGGAGTGGGTAGCTATTCCCTTCTCCAGGGAACCTTTCTGACCCAGGGGTCAAACCTAAATCTCCTGCATTTCAGGCAGATTCTTTACCATCTGAGCCACCAGAGAGATGACAGTTGTAAAATTATCTTGCCTCAGTCATGCGAGCTCTGACCCAGAAGAGAAAAGTCCCCTCTCCTCTGACACACCAGTGAAGGTGCATGGGCAGTGGGTCATTGGGCATGCGTGGCTAGCACTCCAGTCATTAGATATGTCTGTGTTGGCCAGAGGCGTCTACACAAGGCAAAGCTTCAAGAAACTGGGCTGAAACTTGACAAGACAGCAGGAAGAATGTCCACAAGGACTTTTTTGTCCAAGCTGCTCACATCTGTCAGCCACTATCAGCTCTGGTCTTGGGGCCCGGAGCTCTTTAATCTAAAAGCACAAGAGGTAAGAGAAAATTATAAGCAATCCCTGAAAGTGGAGAGACAGCCCAAAATTTGGTTAAATAGAGATTGGAAATAGAGTAAGGGACACAATTCATGACTATTCCTAATTTTTAATAATCTTTTTATACATATCGTTAGCTACATATTATATTGTATATATTGAAATTGTTTCTATTGTGATTTGAATAAAGAATTGCATTTAAAGAGAGGAAAAGATGACCAGTAGTTGGCTTCTCTGGTGCCTTTGTAATGAGTCCAGCATGCTGTGTGCTCAGTCATGTCCGACTCTTTTCGACCCCCAGAGACTGTAGCCCATTAGGCTCCTCTGTCCATGGGATTTTATAGGGAAGAATACTGGAGTGGCTTGCCATTTCCTACTCCAGGGGATCTTCCAGACTCAGGGATGGAACCCATGTCTCCTGCATCTCCTGCATTGGCAGGCAGATTCTTTATCACTGAGCCATCTGGTACAAGTCAACTGAGTCCAGACGTAGGACAGAGTCCAGAATCCCCTTGCTAGTATGTTTCAGGTGAGACTGGTCCATAGGCAGATTCTCGTGCAAAATTAGGGGTCAAAGTCATAGTTTGCTCAGTTTGCTCAGGACTGAGCGTTTATCCTGGAAGTGGGAATTTAAGTGCTAAAATCCTGGCACACAGGGAGAAGTCTGTCACCCTGTTGGGGAGGGTACGGGTGAAGCAGCTGCTCCCATACATTGTCACTTACCTGCTGGCTCACCTCTTCACATATCAGAGGGCCAGTTTATGAACCGGCAGCTTCTGCCACCACAGCACAACCTGACAGCTTTCAGCAAAGGAGGGAACACAGGAGGTTCATAAATAGCACAATACCTGAGCATCGCAAATACCAACAGAAAGGGGGTGAGCGTACTGGTGCTTTCCCCTTCTAGTTAATAATTTATGGCTCAAATAACTTTCTATTCTTACACATCATGCAAAAATATATGCTGAGTTTGATCATTAACCTACTGCTTTTAGCTCTGGGCTGTGCAAAAATATCAGAAGGAAAGAAAACAATACACACTCTGAGATTTTCCATTCTCTCATTGTTGTGCCTTTCTCTTATTGAAACTTGGGAATCAAATTGTCTGCTTTTTCTGTCAAACAGCAAAACATTTGCCCAATTAATCTCAGCCCTGCATTTTGTTGTTCTGAGCCTGAATCCATGTCATTATGTATCAGCCAAATCCTGGAAATGCACTAGGAGACTAAAGTGTATTTCAGCCTCCACTGATCAACATAATGATTCTAAATGTATTGGATAGAAAATAACGTACTAATTTTGCTTACTCTTCATTTTTCCCTCACAAACAGAGAAAAACCACAGTGCCTCAGGGGAACTGAAAACTCTGAAGTCCTAGCATTAAATCATGTAATGAGTTTTAGCAGTGATTCCACAAAGCCTGATGAGTAGGAGCACTGGGTCTCTTTCTTCTGCATTGGGTTTTGCCAATGACCTTGATGGAGCCGGGGACCAGGGGCCAGCCAATCAGGAGCCAGTGGTAATGAGGCTCTGTTTATTGGTTTGTTCTCCAAATATAGTATTTGTACCACTTAATTTGATGCCACAGACAACATTCCATTAACCAACTACCAACTGTCAGACCGATGGCTGGTCATTCGTTTGTTGGAACAGAGCACTGTGTTAGGAGTCCCAACACCTGCCCTCTAGAATTTGCTCTGCCATTAAACTAGTATGTGACATTGGGAAAGTCATTCACGTTTAGGGTCTGTTCCTCTGTGAGCCGAAGGTGGTGGTACCCAAGTGTTTCATACACTGGGATACATGGATCTACAAGATTGGGGAGCATATTCTTGGAGTAGTTGAGTGTTCTGTGAGAATTTTCAAATTCTGTGTTTTTATTTAGATGAACATTTATGAAAAGCTGAAAGTGATGCCTCTGTCCTGTGTATGACTAATAAGAATCCAAGTCTTCTTACAATTTAGCCACAGCATTTGCATCTGTATTAACTACCTCAAGTGAAAAAACTTCATTATTAAAATTTAAATTTTTGAATTTTCTTGCCCCATTTTTCTTAGGGGTGCCTGAGATTTCAAGTTTAAGACTTACCTGACTAGATGCACATCTTTTGCTAAAATTTGGTGATTTTTTTGAAATAACTGAGAGTGTTTTGGTTCCATATAGTCATTTATTTATTGTTTAATTCACTTATATATTTGCCACATGTTTTTTTATCGTACACCCACAACAAACCAAACATGATTGTACCCACTGCAGTTACCAGAATGAAGGAAGTTGTATTAGTTGCTAAGTAATGTCCAACTCTTCATGACCCCATGGACTATAGCCCGCCAGGCTCCTCTGTCTGTGGAATTCTCCAGGCAAGAATACTGAGAAATGCTGAGGTAGACAGCTATTTTCTTCTCCAGGGAATCTTTCCAGTCCAGGGATCAAACCTGGGTCTCTGTCATTGCAGACAGATTATTTACCATCTGAGACACCAGGAAAGCCCAGAATGGAGTCTCCTTGTAATTCTGGAATCTCACAGTCTGGTCAGGAAGACACACATGTCCATAGGGAGTTACTGGACTTGTGACTGTAAATCAAAACTATCTTTAAATAACCATACAGTAAATCAATCTGGATGGTTAATATCACATAAACTCTATGATGGAGACCAGTCTGGGTCTGGGTAACTTGAGAAATGTCCTCACCCATCTTCAAAGGTGTCATGAGGATGGAATGAAATATTCTGAGTAAGATGGTCTTGAAAACAAAAGACTGTATGTCTCCTTGAAGGCAGGAGCAACTTCTCTGAACTAATTTTATGTGAAAGTGAAAGTCGTTCAGTAGTGTCCCACTGTTTTCAACAGTGGGTAGAGTGGGTAGCCTATCCCATCACCTGCATTGCAGGTGGATTCTTTGCCAACTGAGCTTTCATGGAAGCCTGAATTTTTTACATAGTGAGTTGTATCTTTCCCCCACATTTTTACATGGTGAGTTGTATCTTTCCCCAAAGCCATCTACTATAATAGAACTGATCAGACTTGCCAGGGAGAGAAAAGGAAGAGCATTTATTCAGGTTCCTGGTGACCCTGAATGGGCTCGGGCTGGACTACAAAGGGCTCAGCCTCAGAGCCCTGCATTCCGTGTCTCCTCTTTCCCGGCTCAGCTTGTCCACCTCAGCAATTTAAGACCAGCTTCCTCTCTGCTCTAAACCTCTGTTTCCTCAGAAAAGATCACTCTATCACCCAGCTCACTGTCGTGTATATATTAGGTACCATGAAAAAAATGACAGCAGGAGCACTTAGAACACACATGTGGGTTCATGCTCAGGTTTGTGTATTTGTTTTGGGAAGGAGAGGGCATGCCGAGATGTCAGGAATTCACTTTATTTAAAAAAAAAATTTTTTTTAATGTGGACCATTTTTTCAAATTTTTATTTATTTATTTATTTATGGCTGTGTTGGATCTTCAGGCTTCCCAGATGGCACTAGTGGTAAAAAACCCGCCAGCCAATGCAGGAGATGTAAGAGACCCAGGTTTGATCCCTGGGTTGGGAAGATCCCCTGGAGAAGGAAATGCACCCCACGCCAGTATTCTCACCTGGAGAATCTCATGGACAGAAGAGCCTGGCAGGCTACAGTCCATAGGGTTGCAAAGAGTCGGACATGGCTGAAGGGACTTAGCACAGCACACAGCACAGGGCTGGGTCTTCAGGCTCGTCTCTAGTTGCAGTGGGTGGGGGTAACTCACTCCCTAGTGACGGAGTCACAGTTCATGGGCTTGTCACCGCGGTGGCTTCTCTTGTTGCAGAGGCTCTAGGGCACACAGGCTTCAGTAGCCGCAGCTCCCAGGCTCCAGAGCACAGGCTCAATGACTATGGTTCGTGGGCTTAGCTGTCCCACAGCATGTGGGATCTTCCCGAACCAGGGATGCGATCCTTGTCTCCTGCATTGGCAGGCAGATTCTTTACCACTGAGCCATCAGGGAGGCCTTGGACCATTTTTTTTTTTAAGTCCTTGTTGAATTTGTTACAATATTGGTTCTGTTTTGGCTTATTGGCTTCGAGGCATGTAGGATCCTAGCTCCCTAACCAGGGATCAAACCTGCAGCCCCTGCACTGAAAGGTTAAGTCTTAACCACTGGACAGAGAAGTCCCAGAAATTCTTCTAAGTTGAGATTTGAAAGAAGAGCTGTGAGGGAGAGAATTTGGGGCAGAAGGATGGGTGTGGGCAAAGGTCTGGGGGTGAGGGCCCGGACGTGATTGAGGACTAGACAGAGGGGGATGGCTGGGGTAAAGCTGTTTGAGAGCTTCTGGGCTTTATCAGAAGATTCTGACACCAGCCGAGTGTCTCGTGGCTGGAGAATGAAGTGATGAGACATACGCTTTAAAAACGATTACTTTGGTGACAGAAATGGCCCGGAGGTGACAAAGAGGAGAGTGAGGGAGGACCATTATCTTTAGAGGATTGTTGTGTCTTGTTTAAAGAAAGAGAGTTTGTCTCAAAAAGGGGTTATTACGCCCGGAAAACTTTCGATTACTGTTATCATCGCCTGGCACTCAGGCCCCGTCTTCCTGCTAGAGAAGCAAAGGGGCCAGAGCACTTTAGCTGAAGCTGAGGTCAAAGCTGGAGTAGAGGAAGGTGCTTATTTTTCCTTCCTTTTCTCCGCGGTAAAGTCAGTATCACCTCAGAAGAGAAAGAGGAGGAAAAATAGACCTCAAATCACCCTCCCTCTCATCACCCTAAAACGATGATTTTCATTCTTGCAGGTTCATTTCTTGGCTTGTCCAGATGCCTATATAATTTTACACTCTTGCATTCAGACTGTATACAATTTTCCATCTCACTTTGGGGACTCAATGTGGTAATTTTTTCATGGGTCTGTAGCATACTTATAAGAACATTTCCTAATGCCTACCTATCATGCCACTGACTTTAACAAATGATTCTCTATCTGTTAGATATTATGCTTCTCTAAGAATTTTTGCACTGATATTTAACAACTCTAGCACATAGCCTGTCTTATTTGAGGAGAGGGAACACTTCCTAGGATAGATGTCTTCTAGTATTATTGCTAGGCTGATGATTAGGAATGCTTTTGTCTCCTAATTCTGATTGCTAAGGGCTTCCCGGGTGGCTCAATGGTAAAGGATCTGACTGCAATGCAAAAGACCTGAGTTTGATCCCTAGGTCAGGAAAATCCCCTGGAGAAGAAAATGGGAACCACTCCAGTATTTTTGCCTGAGAAATCCCATAGATAGAGGAGCCTAGCAGGCTACAGTCCATGGGGTCACATGAGTTGGACACGATTTAGCAACTAAACCACCACCACCTACTGATTGCTTAATTGCCTAGAAGTTTCTTATTGGAAAAGTAGCTTTTTCATCCCCCCCACCCCCCAAAAGGAGATGCCTGGGGAGGGGGCCAAGAAACAGGAATTAGCTGCTGCTCAGCCATTCCAGGCACTTTGTGTTCCTTTGCTCAACCTTTCTTACAAGCCTATGAGTTGTTTCAGTTACTGAGGTCTTAATTCAGGAAGGGAACTTTATTTGAACACCTGTTTTTTTGGTTTTTTTTTTTTTTAATTTCATTTAATCACTGAAAGAGCTCAGTGAGGAAGATTCTCTGTCTCCATTTAACAGAGCAGGAAAACTGAATTTCTTTCTTTCTTTTTTTAAATTTATTTTGCTGAAGTGTAATTTATAATATTCTATTAATTTCTGCCATACAGAAAGTAATTCAGTTTATACATATATATATATATATTCTTTTATATTATATTCTTTTCTATTATAATTTATCACTGGATACTGAATACAGTTCCCTGTGCTATACAGTGAGGCCTTGTTGTTTATCCTTTCTATGTATGATAGTTTGCATCTGCTCGTGTCAAACTTTCAACCCATCCTTCCTCTCCCACCCTTGGCAACCACAATTCTGTTCTCTATGTTAACTGACACTTTTGAACTGTGGTGTTGGAGAAGACTCTTGAGAGTCCCTTGGACTGTAAGGAGATCCAACCAGTCCATCCAAAAGGAGATCAGTCGTGGGTGTTCACTGGAAGGACTGATGTTGAAACTGAAACTCCAATACTTTGGCCACCTCATGTCAAGAGCTGACTCATTTGGAAAGCCCCTGATGCTGGGAAAGATTGGGGGCAGGAGGAGAAGGGGAAGACAGAGGATGAGATGGCTGGATGGTATCATCAACTTGATGGACGTGGGTCTGGATGGACTCTGGGAGTTGGTGATGGACAGGGAGGCCTGGTGTGCTGCGGTTCATGGGGTCGCAAAGAGTCAGACAAGACTGAGTGACTGAACTGAACTGAACTGAACTGACGTCTGTTACTGTTCCATAGATAAGTTCATTTGTGTCATATTTCAGATTCCACACATAAGTGATGTCATATAGCATTTGTCTTTATGACTTACTTCACTTAGTATGATTATCTCTAGGTTCATCCATGTTGCTGCAAATGACATTATTTCATTCTTTCTTATAACTGAAATGCAGTCCATTGCGTGTGTGTGTGTGTGTGTATATATATATATTTTTTCTTTCTTATGACTGAAAGGCAGTCCACTGTGTGTGTGTGTGTATACATACATATATATAACATATACACACACACCACACTTCTTTGTCCACTCACCTATTGATGGACATCTGGGCTGTGTCCATGTCTTGGCTCTTGTGAGTAATGCCGCTACGGCCGTAGGGGCATTGTATCTTTTTGAATTATAGTTTTGTCTAGACATATGTCCAGGAGTGGGATTATTGGGTCATATGACAACTCTTTTTAGAGGAAAACTGAGTTTGAAAGAGGTTAAGTAACATTCCAAATCAAGTGTTTAGAAAATAGCTGAGCTTGGAGCTGTACCCTGCTCTAGCTGACTTCCTAGTTTTTCATTTTTACCAGCATGTTGATAAACAAAACACCCTCTCTGTATCTGTTTATTATGAGTCTCCTATTTGCAGAAGACTCAACAGGAATGAGTCACAAAAACAACCTAAAAAACTGAAGAGCAGAGTCCTGAGCACCTGTTAAAGCTCTTTTGACGAGTCATAAGTACTGTCTTTTGTCTGGATCAAGAGAGGCCAGGGCTACTATCTGTTGCTTGTAAATTGTACCCGGGGCGCTTCACACACCTGGGCTCTAGACAGTTTCAGCAGCATCTGTGTGAAAGGGTGGAGCATCCTGGCGAGCCCTGGCCTGCTGGCTCATAGGTTAGTGCAGCTGACAGGACGTGAGAACATCTCCTAGCACAGGGAACCTCTGACCTCAGAGGCTGATGGCAGATCATGATGATTCCACTGAGGAAGACGGACGTGAACATTTTTAGCTCAGGGTGGGAAGCGTGTGAAGAAAGCAAGTGCATGCAATTACACTGTAACTGGAGTTTACACTGGATTCAGACTCTGGAGGAAGCAAAGGGTGCTATTTCATCCATCTGTTCCTGTTTTGCTTGCCAGGAACAAAAGTATGCTTGGAAGCAAGAGAAGGGAGAACCACGGGGACTTGGGATAAATAACCCCCTGTTGCTGTTTTGCCTGATGTCATGACACTTTGAAAAAGATGAGTTTGTCATCTTTGGAAAAGATAATCATTTTGTGATGATGCAAACTCATGTGCTTGTTTGTCTGTCTTGGGGCTCTGCCTATATTTAAGGCCTGTCTCCCTAGGGCATTTGAAGGGCAGAGTCTTCTTCCTTGCTTTTGTGCCCTTCAGTGAAGTGTGAGTGTGTGCTAAGTCACTTTAGTCATATCTGACTCTTTATGACCCCCTGGAGTATATCCTGCCAGGCTCCTCTGTCTATGGGATTCTCCAGGCAAGAATAATGGAGTGGGTTGCCATGTCCTCCCCAGGGGATCTTCCCTGACCCACAGATGGAACCCATCTCTCTTCCATCTTCTGTACTGGCAGGCAGGCTCTTTACCATTAGTACCACCTGGAAAGTGAAGTGGCTGATACAAATTCCATGCCAGTCACATCTTTGAGGAGCAGAAACCCGAGGATAAATACAGCAGAGCGATAGGTGTGGTAGTGGGAGGTGCTCAGATCTGGGATCCTCAGCCCTTCCGAGGGCAGGAAAGGGCTGGGGAGGTAAGGTTCATTTTCAAGGCAGTGGCAGAGATAGGTTTGGAAGCTTTGCAGGACCTCACCAGGGAGGCAAGGAAGCCACGGCATTTTAAAAGAAAGAGCCTCGGTAAAGGCAGGTTTGCCTAGTGGTGGTATCACAAGCCTTTTGAGATTTAAAAGTCTAGACTGTACAGTAGTGATGGTGGGAGTTTGGAAGAGGTGGGAGTGAGTTGGAAAAAGGATGGGCTAAGAGAAGTGGGCGGTTAAAGGGCCCTAGAAGAAGGGGCTCTGGGTGGGGGTCAGGCAAAATAGCAAAAGGGGGTTATCGACCCCAAGTCACCCTGGATTTCCTTTTCCTCACACCTTCTCTGTATACTTGGAAGTGAGTTGACCCTACAGTGCTAACCACTGGGTGCTCTGACCTAGAAGGATGACCAATGAGAAGCAAGTACAATGTGTCCCTACATACGAACCTTCAGGCTGTGAACTTTCAAAGATGTGAACATGGATTTGCATGTCCCATTACCTCAGGCATGAGTGAAATTGAAGCTTGCTCCCTGTCTCCTTCTGCTGACAATCCTTCAGCTCTAACATCTCCTCCTCTCTCTCCTACAGTTAGTCACTCTTCTTGCCTGTTCACTTGATGTCAGCCCCTGTATGCCAGCTATTGTACTCTATTACTATATTATTAGAGCTTCCCTGGTGGCTCAGATGGTAAAGAAGTTGCCCGCAATGCAGAAGACCCAGGTTCGATCCCTGGGTTGGGAAGATCCTCTGGAGAAGGACATGGTAACCCACTCCAGTATTCTTGCCTGGAGAATCCCATGAACAGAAGAGGTTGGTTGGCTACAGACCATGGAAAGGCAAAAGAGTTGGACATGACTTAGTGACTAAGCCACCCACCACTCTCCTTTTCAGGGTGCCGTACTGTAAGATTAAAGATGTTAAACATTAAAAATGTTTATTCTTTGTGTTAGTTTTCATGTATCATTTGCTTGAAAAGTATTATAAACCTATTACAATATAGTAATATATAGCTGACTGTGTTAGTTGAGTGCCCAAGCTAACTTTGTTGAATTTAAGAATAAATTGGACTTATGAACGCATTCTCAAATAGTAACTCATTCTTTTGTAGGGGACTTACTGTATTGGGAAATCAGGGTGAAGCCCAGCAGGGCCATCCACTAGGCATTTTTGTTATGTTAGGAAAAGTATTTCATTTCTTTGAGCCTTAGTATTCTTATCTTTAAAATAAGAACATTAACATTTATCTTACAGGGTTGTTCTAGCAGATAAAAAAAATTCCAATGACATAAAAACATTAATATGACTCATTCCTGGCGTATAAATATTAGTTTCTTCCCCAGGCATTCAGCTGTTGCCTAGTCAATTTGGACTGAATATAGTTTCATGAAAGAGATATAAACAAATCAAAGATTATCATGATTATTCACAAATGAAGGAATGTGGAGAAAACTGTTATCATGGCAGAGGAATGCTTCCTATGGAATGAAAGGGAAGGAAGGCAATTCAAGGCCAAGGAGTGGGGAGAAAGAAATGAAAGACCCAGGATGAATGGCAGGAAATGTCGATTCCAAACCAGCAAGGGCTTTAGCTGGACTCTCGGCTCAACGACCTGGTTAATAGAGGCTCAACCAGCAAGTGCCCTCTGTGATGTGACCCCCCTGGACACCGGGGAGCAAGTCCCAGCCTCTGTCACCCTCTGTCACAGGCTCCTGTGTTCATCCTTCTCTGTCCCCCTGAGTCAGGGAGCAATAATTCTTTCTAAGCTGGCTCCTGAACACACAGTTAATTTAGATCTATTGAGTTTACAGGGATTACCTTGCTTCCTTTGTAGTAAATAAAGCTGTAAACAGCTGGTGAAATTGATTAATAGCTCTGGGTGAGCGGCAGTGTTTAATCAATGGCAAAAGCTGCTCATTGGGTACAATCTGGAGCCAAGAGGAGCTCCGGGCAGGAATGAGAACCTCGGAGCAGGGCAGGTGAGCAGAGGGAGGAGCTGCAGGCCTGGGGCCAGAGCTTCCTTCAGCAAAGGGAGTGTCGCTGGATGGTACTTATCCAATCTAGGTGATGGCCTCATGCATTTTCTTTTTACATTTTGTTTGACTGGGAGTATTTGAATGATTATTTTTTAACAGCTATAATCACATAGGAAACATGAAGAGAATTTCAAATAGAGATAATATTTTAGAAAGTCTAACCCAAAATAAATCAAAGTAGTTTAATATTTTTTAAGATTATTATTATTATTTGATGTGGACTATTTTTAAAGCCTTTATTGAGTTTGTTACAATATTGCTTATATTTCCTGGTTTGGTTTTCAGGCCTCAAATCATGTGGCATCTTAGCTCCCTGACCAGGGATTGAACTCGCATCCACTGCATTGGAAGGTGACTGCATAATCACTGGACTGCCAGGGAAGTCCCCAGAGTAGTTTAATTTTGTGCTCCTATCTCATCACAGCTGTGTCATTTTTGCATTTTTATTTTGCTCCCCTACTGCCATTCTCGTCAGGCAATTAGAAACATTGCCTTAAGAGTTTTCAGAATAATTTCAAGGCCTTAACGGGCATGGCAAATACAGCCTTACACTGGGGCCTTGCTCCTCTTGCTGACTTTATCTCCCATCAATATCCTTCTTATTTGCTGTGCTTGCCTACTCAGTTGTGCCCAACTCTTTGTGACCCCATGGACTGTAGCCCACAAGGCTTTTCTGCCCATGGGATTCCCCAGGCAAGAATAATGGAGTGGATTGCCATTTCCTTCTCCAGGGGAATCTTCCCAAACCAGGGATCTTCCCCACCCAGGGATTGAACCCATGTTTCCTGCATTAGCAGGTGAATTCTTGACCACGGGGCCACCGGGGAAGCCAAAAGAATAGTCAGCCCTCACTGGCATTTTGCCTTACATGAGCCACCAGGGAACCCCTGAAGGTGGAGAACATCACTGCAGATGATGTTCCTGGCATCACAGTGCACTGCTGATGACTGATTTTTTATAAAGACTCACTTTTCTATTCTTCCCTTTCCTCTTAGCATTGCATCATAAACACTGGAAGGCAATGATGCCTCTGATTGGTTGCTTTTCATCCCATCAGTGTGATCTAACTCATTCTGTTTATATGTAGTCTAGCAGTTGAGTTTTGTCTATTATTACATGATCCTCCAAAAGGCTTAGCTTTTAACTTCCAGTGACTTGTACACTTAAGGATTATCTCGAGGGAAAATGGATTCAACTGAACAGAGAAGTTTCTTTGTTCCACAGTTTGTCAGAAACAGTCATTGAAATCTTTGTCCTGAAGCGTGCTGAGAACTCCTGACTGGAGGGAGGAAAAGTGAAGTCAGGAAGGCAGAATTGGCAACATGGCAGGGGCGTGCTAGGTACAATAGCTCTCTCCTAAATGGGATGGTTTGGGACAAATTCAAATTCTGACCACATGGTGAAATGCACCATGGATCATATGCAAATAAAAGGCCACCGCTGTGGGCTCATAACATTTATTTACAAAAACAGGGCAGGCCGGATGGAGCCCTTGGGCTGTAGTTTACCAGTCTTTGTCCGAGAGCGTTGAATCAGATGCTGTCTGTAAAATGCTCAGCTCAGTGTCTGGAACATAGAAAGTACCTAATAAAATAATAGCTATTGTCGAGATGATGATGATGATGATGATGATGATGATTTCAGTGACGGGCATCTGTCTATTGGACTTGGCCGCTTGCCATCCTCCTGAGGTTTCTTGGATTCTGACATCCGTTAACAACAAACACTTCCTGCCAACAGAGCTTTGCAGAGTCTAATACTTCCCTGGGTAAATCTCAGTAACCCCCCTCTCTTTAGGCATATTCCATGACCACGCAAGAATTGCTGGAGTCTCTGCAAATCCCACCCCTTTCAATTGGACACGTTCATGCAAAGCGTATAATTACATCTAATTGGATTCACGGTCAATGTGCTGCAGTGCTATTAGAGGCATAATCGATAATCACTCTATGGAACAATTCTAGCTCAATACCATCTCCTGCCCAAGCCTTCTGATCAGCTGAGATTTGACCACATATTAGATAACACCCACAAATGAAGTCTGTGGCCTCAACCTCAGCCTGTGATTACTGCTCTATTTTCCATCTGCTTCAGTGGAAAACTGTTGGCCACAGGCACAAGGGGAAGCAATTCTCAGCAAAGGTACAGAAACAGGAGGGTTGATGCCTCTCTCCTGTGTCTTTGTGGCTCTGAAGGCAGAGGATAACATGGGTGCATGAGAGAGGAAAGGGCAGAGTTATGCATGCTGAGTTGCTTCAGTCATGTCTGACTCTTTGTAATCCTATGGACTGTAGCCTACAGGCTCCTCGGTCCATGGGATTCTCCAGGCAAGAATACTGGAGTGGGTTGCCATGCCCTCCTCCAGGGTATCTTCCTGACCCAGGGATCGAACCCAAGGCTCTTATGTCTCCTGCATTCACAGGCAGGTTCTTTACCACTAACACCACCAGGGAAGCCCATGTATTTACCTGAACAGACCTTGGGAAGTACTTTAAGGTTCATTTGGGCTAATTCCAAACCCCTCTCAGAAGCATCAGGATATACAACCCATTCCTCACTTAGGAGGTTGTATGTCCAGGAAGAGGAGCCCCGGCTCTATGAGCTTTGTCACCCATATTCCAACAGCCTTCTCACCAAGGGCTTAAAGGACGTAACTCCATGATCTTATCCTGGAGAGGATCAGATCCTCTGGCCATTCTGGATAGAATATTCTATTCTATTCTGGCTCCATGATCCTCTTGTTTTTCTTCCTTCCAACAGTCATTTTTGAAACATTCCCCATGGAGGACTGGAGCTCAGGACAGAGGAGAGAGCTGAGACCCTGGTTCTTAACATTAACCAGATCCGTGGCCTGGGTGATCCCCTAGCAGCCTCTGTTTGGGGGTTAGATTAACGCCAAGGTCACTGCAGCTCTAACCAGATGGGTTAATGAGTGCTGTCTGCACAAGTGTGTTCAAACCTTCCTTGTGGACGTAAGGAGGTTTATCTCTCTCCTTTATGAGCTATCCTATCTGGAGTCCAGACTCAGGACTGTCAAATGCTATTGAGGATAATCAATGTTGAGGGCCATTGGGGGTATAAATGGTTTTATAAGTTGATTCATTCTTTTATATAAAAAAGCCTTATATAGATCATTTTAATGTATCCAGGAAAGCAAATTAAATGATTAAGTAACATATTCTTTCTTAGGCTCGTGATATAAGCATCACTGTAGCAAGTAATGGAGGAGACAGATAAGGAATGAGTAAGCCTTCATGCCTCAGACTTGGCTGAGAATCATTGCTCACATGTGTGATAAATGGGGGCTTCCCTGGTGGCTCAGTGGTAGAGTCCGCCTGCCAACCAAGAGATGTGAGTTCAAACCCTGGGTCAGGAACATTCCCTGGAGGAGGAAATGGCAACCCACTCCAGTATTCTTGCCAGGAAAATCCCATGGACAGAGGTGCCTGCCAGGCTGCAGTCCATGGGCTCACAAAAAATCAAGACACAACTGAACACACACGCATAGTGATACAGCATGTGCCCATCAAGTCCAAGTCCAGCTCCGTCCAGTCTTAGAATGAGCTCTGATCACAGAAGAAGCTGCTTTAATGCTGCTGAGCATGTGGCAGGTACCATGCTCAGCTCTCTAAACTCATTAACTCGCTTTGTCATAGCCCACCTCCCATCAGGAGATTGGTTCCATCTTTCCACTTTTACAGAGAAGAGAACCAGAACTCAGACATGTTAAGTGAGTTAAGGAAATGGTGCAGGAACACAGCAGTACAATCAGGATTAGGCTCAGACCCTAGAGACTGTTGTCTGAGCCTCTCCTGCAGTGTGTGTCTTCCATCCAGAAGCTTGACTACCTCTGTGACTAGGAGCCGGATGGCTGACTCACCCCGAGGGAATCTAGACACTTTTCCTAAAGCCCCACCATATGACCTGGCTCCTGCCTTGAGTTTTTTGAGTTTCTCTAGTCTTCCACAGGATCTAACATTTTCACTTTGGATTTACTTAGTTGTCTGGAGTCTGGAAAAATTTCCGATTGCTTTCTGGTCACTTTTCTGCATCCCAGCTTCTGTACCACCAAGCCCTGTGTGAGGTCAGTTACAGAGAGGTTGGTAAAGCAGAACTGATGGACTGGGAGAGGAGCCCAGCTCCTCTGTATCTAATTCTCTATCTGCCCTTTGAGTTTTAGTCATCTCTCTTGTTCTCAGAGCCACCTGTGATTAGACCTCACTGGACACTCAATACTGGCCTGCTGTCCACCCAGCTTTTAGACCATCCCTATAAAAACATCTTGATGGGACAGACAACAGTTTTGAAGTTACTTCCTAGCTCTAAGAACTTGGGCAGACCTCTTACCTTCTTTGAGGCTAATTGCCCTACTGCTTCCCAGGTGGCTTTGGTGGTAAAAAGCCTGCCTGCCAGTGCAAAAGACATAAGAGATGTGGGTTCTATCCCTGGGTCAGGAAGATCGCTTGGAGGAGGGCATGACAACCCACTCCAGTATTTTGGTCTGGAGAACCCCATGGACAGAGGAGCCTGGCCGACTGTGGTCCACAGGGTCACAAAGAGTTGAACACAACTGAAGTGACTTAGCACGCACACAGGCACACCCATCTCTGTGGTGGGCATGGCCTTGGTACCTTTCTCACAAGGGGATGATGAGGATGAGAAGTAAAGGATGTGGTGATTGTTGAGTGAGTGGTGAGTTTGCTATAGCAGAGCTTGTTGTCAATTGCTCTTTCTTGGCGTTCACGCTGCTGCAGTGGTGGTGGCGGCCGTGACCTTTTTTGCCCCTTGGCCATAAAGTCAGCTTCACTCTCACGCTTCCAAAGCTCCCCAGTTTACACAGACATGAGGAAACAAGTCTGGCAGGCACATAAGTTAATTAAGAGAATGAACCAAATCAAAGAAGGCAGAGGTAGTTAGGAGGAAAAAAAGAAAGAGAATTGGGTTCAAAGTGTGCTTGTTAATTACTTGCTCTGGATTTATAATGCCAAGAGGGTCCATCAGCCAGAATGCAGAATGAAGGAATGAATAACTTAACAGAGAGACTCCGCCTGGTGTTGATACTCTGTAATAGGCCAGGGTTCTTCTGAGTAATTAATAGTTAGGAAGCCAATTTCCTCAGCAATTGAAGGAGGCTTTGTAGAAACCTTTTCCAGGATGAAAGCAGAGATTATGGAGAAAACCAGGAGCTATGTCACAGGAATGCATCACCATTACTACTTCCTGAGGGAAATCAGACTCTAAAGATGGCCTCATTGTCATGCAGAGTGACTGTGGACTTGAGGGCAGCAGAAAACTGAGATGAGTTGAGTGGCGATTGTAAGAGCAGAGATGAGATCTGAGTTCTTCTGACATTTGCTTTGTGACTTTGGGCAGCCTCCTAACCTCTCTGAGCCTCACATTTTCATTCTGTAGGTGAAGGATAATACAGAAACCCAATTAAACCTCAGGACTCTTGTGAGAATCTAGTGAGAAAAGGAACTTTGTAAAAAAAAAAACTTTAAAGTCTTTATTGATTTTTGTTACCATATTGCTTTTGTTTTATGTTTTGGCTCTTTGTCCACGAGGCACATGGGATCCTCACTCCCGGATCAGGGGTCGAACCCGTAGCCTCCGCATTAGAAGGTGAAGTCTTAACTTCTGGTCCAACAGGGAAGTCCCAGGACTTTGTAAATTGTTAAGTACCTTGAGATCTGAGCAAGCATAATGATGAAGATTATGGTGGTCAGGATGGTGGTAGTCCAGGATCATGTGAGCTTGGAGTTGACGCCTAGATGTTTTGGCCTAAAGACACTATCCTGAGTGTCTTCTGTCTGGCTCCTGGATGCCTTGATGGGGCACTTCATTAGAGAACATCTGTATCCCTAATGAGCACGTTCTTTTCTTCTCATTGCACTGCCATTGTGTCTTCTGTCCATTCCCCAATCTCTCATTGTACTGTTTACTATAGTCCACCCTCATTTTTCTTGGGTGAGTGTCAGGGGGGTAGATAAATAGATCTGTCGCAGGGCCAGGAGCTGTACATTCCTCGTGTTACTCCATCCTTTTAACAAAACCCTGAGATATATCTTCTTATTAATCCAGTGCTTTTGAGAGAAGGGAGGCATGTTCAGTGTGATACAAATATTAAATAACAGAGTCTAGTGTTAAGACTAGATCTGTTTAATTCTTTTCAATAAATAAACTAACTCTCAGTGTGTTTAACACAGTTTGTTCAGCTAAGCTGTGTGGTAAGCTTTTCACGGGAAAATAATCATGGCTTCTGTAAAAAGATCCTATTTCAAATCCCAAAGCTACAGTGTGAGCCCTCAGGAAAAAGCAGTTTTAGTCAAACTAAATGTGTATTTGGGCTTTTCTAGTGAAAAGTGGCAAAGAATCTACCTTCCAATGAAGGAGACATGGGTTTGATCTCTGGGTGGGAAAGATCCCCTGGGGGAGGCAATGGCTACCCTCTTTAGTATTCTTGCCTGGGAAATCCCATGGACAGAGGAGCCTGGTGGACTATAGCCCCTGGGGTCCCAAAGAGTCGGACACGACTAAGTGATGGAACACTCACCACGTTGCTATGTTACCTCCACCCTGTGCCCCACATTTAGCTCATAGTGACAGTGATGGAAACTCCTTGCTGTGCATATTCTAACCCGGGAGGTAAAGGACTCTAAGACCACACAGCTAGGAAGTGGCCAGGCTGAGATGGGAGAGTCTCTGGCCTACACTTATGTATCTGTAGAGTGAGGATGACAATCCTAGCCCTTGAAGATTAAATCAAATGACTTTACAACTAAACAACAACAAAGACATCTCCCTTGGGACGAGGGGTTAACCCCCATCCCTAAATAAGCCACCAGTGTTAGTAGGAAGCTTCCAGGTTAAGCTGAAGAACATGTTACTCTGGTAGATGCTGGTGGTGTATTTTATACTTGCACCCTCTCCACCTCCCTACTGGTCACCAGGCATGAGGGTGCTATTTTCAGAATTAGCAGTCATATTTGAGTTGTGCTGTCTGCCAAAAGCAGTGGTGGCTTTGGAAGCAGACTTCGTCTGGATGTGATTTGTAGATACACAGTTGACACCTCCTTCTGATAAATGTACCACTCAGCTTCCAATGCCAACCATATAAGCCTCTTGGGAAAGTCAGGACTTAAATGGGATTTTCAATTTCTGAAAACGAAGATGAGATAAAGCAACACTTTCCAGAGAGGGAAGGATAGAAAGATTTTTAAACGTAGTGATTGATGGCAGAGGCAGAAAGTAAGTACTGTTTCCCCAAGCATGCAGAAATTCTGTGTGTGGGGGGGGATTAATAGGTGTTAAATATGATGGGGGTTCTGTATGTACATGGATATGATCAGATGCATATTTAAATAGTATTAAACACTTCCAATACTTCAGGGCTGAGAGTATTCCTAAATTACCTAATCAGCCCTCATCCCCCGCCCCGACCCCCTCACACACACCTCTCCCTATAACGTCCTTCTGATCCGTCTTTGCCCTGGAAGTCATGGGAGGCAATGGAGATGCACTGGAACAGAGCTCAGCAGATGATGTGTTAGAAGTGTTCTCTGTCCCCAAGCTCTTCTCAGAGAGGAGAGTTAGCTGTCCGATTTTTTATTTTAAATAAAACCTGATTTAGAAAAGAAAATAGTACTCATGTGCCAGGGTTATGTGTTTTTTTTTTTTTTTTCACCCTTTTTATTTAGGCATTCCTATAGTCAGCCTAGAGAAGGAAATGGCAACCAACTCCAGTATTCTTGCCTGGGAAATCCCGGGGAGAGAGGAGCCTGGTGGGCTACAGTCCGTGGGGTTGCAGAGTCGGACATGACTTAGCAACTAAACAACAACAGCATAGTCAGTCTTAGAAAAGTCACTCTATAACTTTAGTTTATGGAAAACATGCAAAAACACCTACTCCCTAGACTTGTCCTGCAACTGTCTTTCTGAGAACATTTACTAAGAAACTCCTATGTGCCAGGTCTCCGATGGTGATTATGATTTGAAAACCATAATATAAAATGGCTACATATCATGGCTAATCTCAAGGAGCACAGAGTTTGGAATGTGTGTGGGCAAAACAGAAACAGACAAACAAACAAAAGCAGTCATTTACAAAAACATGGTGATTATATTCTCTGATAGGAAAAAGGGTAGAGATATAAAAAGGGTATATAGCCTACTCTACATGAGAATATTCTAGAAATGAGAAACTACCTTCATTGGTAAATTGAAAAACCAAAAGACGAAAATAGTTTTGAAGAAACATCTAGATCCATGTAATTATGATCCTGATGGACTATGGGAAACTGTGAGATCTCCCTGAAGGAATTCTTAAGATTCTGTGCTAGCCTTCAAGCCTCTCTGGCTTACTTTTCTGGTTTAAGTTTTGCATCTTAGGGCATATAATGAAATTTCTTTTAGTGTAAGTAACTGAATCTGTTGGAAAAAAAATGAATGCAAGCAGTTATTGATTTTTCTATAAAACATAAGTATTTTAATTGCTGCATAAGTTGTTCATAATCTATAAATATTAATTTTGTTTAAACAATGAGCCAAGGAAGAGTAAGATTTAGACAAACACCAAAGTAAGTGAAAGTCGCTCAGTAGTGTCTGACTCTTTGTGACCCCAAGGACTATACCATCTGTGGAATTCTCCAGGCCTGAATACTAGAGGGGTAGTCTTTCCCTCCAGGGGTTCTCCCCAATCCAGAGATCGAACCCAGGTCTCCTGCATTGCAGGTGGATTCTTTACCAGCTGAGCCACAAGGGAAGCCCATTTCTTCCCTATCAATCAGTTTGATGTTATTAAAGGCTTGTTGCTAAAGACTTAGTTGATTTCAGCTTGTCTATTTTCTTAAGATTCTGTGCTGGGTCTACACTGAGGATTTCCAGAACTGACTTTTTCTGTAAAAACTAAATTAGTTCAGAATCCAGTGGAATAGCATTCAGCTATAAAAAGAATGCCATTCTGTCATTTGCAACAATGTAGATGAACCTGGAGGGTATAATGCTTAGTGAAATAAGTCAGACAGAAAAATACAAATCCTCTATGTTATCACTTAAATGCAGAATCTAAAAAATAAAACAAATGAATGAATATAACAAAACAGACTCACAGATATGAGAACAAACTAATAGTTACCAGTGGAGAGAGGGCAGAGGCAGGAGATTAAGAGACACAAACCACTAGATAAAAAATAAGTAAGCTACAATGATATACATCACAGGGAGACAGACCTTTTATTTTATAATAACTTTAAATGTAGTATAATTTATAAAAATTGGAAATCAACTATATATCAATAAAAAAAGCTAAATTAGTGTAAAGGCATTTGAACTGAAGATGATGCTCTGGTGTTTACATAGAAATGTGAATGAATCTCACTCAGAGGAACATACAAGAAAAAGTTCTTCCCATATTTCGTTTCCTAAGTGGAAAGTGATTCTCAGGGGAGGGTAGTGGCTGTCAGTAATATTGGGGAAGAATAATGAATTGTGCTATAATAAGAGAATTATAGAAGGAGTAGCTAACCCTCCTCGAAGTGGGTATTCTCCCACATAGCAGGCATCACACATTTATAGTGTCTGGTATACAGTAGGTGCTCAGTAATCATTTTATTTTATTTTTTTCTACCTCTATTAATTTTTAAAATCTGTTTTATGGTACTGCAGGCTGATAATGTGAAGTCAATAATCACACAAATATCTATATACAAAACTTGCTAATATTTTGGGCAGTGTAACAAGTCTAATATGAAATTAGACTGGATAGGTGGAATCAATGCAAATTGAGTCAATTAAATATCTTTATAACATTCATAAGACTAGAAATCTTTTAAAAAGGTTCTCGTTAGTTATCTATTTTGTACATAGTAGGGTAACCTGCTCCAGGTGGCACAGGGGTAAAGAATCTGCCTACCAATGCAGGAGATGCAAGATATGCAGGCTCCGTCCTTGGGTTAGGAAGATCCCCTGGTGTAGGAAATGGCAACCTCTCCAGTATTCTTGCCTGGAAAACTCCATGGACAGCAGAGCTTTGTGGGCTACAGTCTACAGGGTCACAAAGAGTCAGACATAACTGAGTGATTGACACACACACATGAGTCTATAGATGTCAGTCTAAATCTCCCGATTCATCCCACTTAACCCCCACCCTAGTAATTGTTTTGAATGAGTGAAGATAGATTGGGTTTATAGTTTTTCAATGATTACTCCTAACCACATTCAGTTCAGTTCAGTCATTCAGTCGTGTCAGACTCTTTGCAATTCCATGAACTGCAGCACGTCAGGCCTCCCTGTCCATCACCAACTCCTGGAGTCTACCCAAACCCATGGGCATCGAGTCGGTGATGCCATCCAGTCATCTCATCCTCTATTGTCCCCTTCTCCTCCTGTCCCCAATCCTTCCCAGCATCAGGGTCATTTCCAATGAGTCAACTCTTCGCATGAGGTGGCCAAAGTACTGGAGTTTCAGCTTCAACATCAGCCCTTCCAATGAACACCCAGGACTGATCTCCTTTAGGATGGACTGGTTGGATCTCCTTGCAGTCCAAGGGACTATCAAGAGTCTTCTTCAACACCACAGTTCAAAAGCATCAATTCTTCGGTGCTCAGCCTTTTTCACTATCCAACTCTCACATCCATACATGACTACTGGAAAAACCATAGCCTTGACTAGATGGACCTTTGTTGGCAAAGTAATGTCTCTGCTTTTCAATATGCTATCTAGGTTGGTCATAACTTTACTTCGAAGGAGTAAGCGTCTTTTGTTTTCATGGCTGCAGTCACTATCTACAGTGATTTTGGAGCCTCCCAAAATAAAGTCTGACACTGTTTCCACTGTTTCCCCATCTATTTCCCATGAAGTGATGGGGCCAGATGCCATGATCTTAGTTTGTTAATGTTGAGCTTTAAACCAACTTTTTCACTCTCTTCTTTCATTTTCAGCAAGAGGCTTTTCAGTTCCTCTTCACTTTCTGCCATAAGGGTGATGTCGTCTGCATATCTGAGGTTACTGATATTTCTCCCGGCAATGTTGATTCCAGCTTGTGTTTCTTCCAGCCTAGAGTTTCTCATGATGTACTTTGCATATAAGTTAAATAAGCAGGGTGACAATATACAGCCTTGACATACTCCTTTTCCTATTTGGAACCAGTCTGTTGTTCCATGTCCAGTTCTAACTATTGCTTCCTGACCTGCATACTGGTTTCTCAAGAGACAGGTCAGATGGCCTGATATTCCCATCTCTTTCAGAATTTTGCACAGTTTATTTTGATCCACACAGTCAAAGGCTTTCGCATAGTCAATAAAGCAAAAGTAGACGTTTTTTCTGGAACTCTTTTGTGTTTTCAATAATCCAGCCAATGTTGGCAACCTGATCTCTGGTTCCTCTGCCTTTTCTAAAACCAGCTTGAACATCTGAAAGTTCACAGTTCATGTATTGCTGAAGCCTGGCTTGGAGAATTTTGAGCATTACTTTACTAGTGTGTGAGATGAGTGCAATTGTGTGGTAGTTTGAGCATTCTTTGGCATTGCCTTTTTTTGAGATAGGAATGAAAACCGATCTTTTCCGGTCCTGTGGCCACTCCTGAGTTTTCCACATTTGCTGGCATATTGAGTGCAGCACTTTCACAGCATCATCTTTCAGGATTTGAAATAGCTCAACTGGAATTCCATCACCTCCACTAGCTTTGTTTGTAGTGGTGCTTTCTAAGGCCCATTTGACTTCACATTCCAGCATGTCTGGCTCTAGGTGAGTGATCATACCATCGTGATTATCTGGGTCATGAAGACCTTTTTTGTACAGTTCCTCTGTGTATTCGTGCCACCCTTTCTTAATGTCTTCTGCTTCTGTTAGGTCCATACCATTTCTGTCCTTTATCGAGCCCATCTTTGCATGAAATGTTCTTGTGGTATCTCTAACTTTCTTGAAGAGATCGCTAGTCTTTCCTCTATTTCTGTACTATTTTCTCCATATCTATACTGTTGTTTTCCTCTGTTTCTTTGCACTGATCACTAAGGAAGGCTTTCTTATCTCTTCCTGCTATTCTTTGGAACTCTGCATTCAGATGGGAATATCTTTCCTTTTCTTCTTTTCTTTTCACTTCTCTTCTTTTCACAGCTATTTGTAAGGCCTCCTCAGACAGCCATTTTGTTTTTTGCATTTCTTTTTTCTTGGGGATGGTCTTAATCCCTGTCTCCTGTACAATGTCATGAACCTCCGTCCATAGTTCCTCAGGCACTCTGTCTATCAGATTTAGTCCCTTAAATCTATTTCTCACTTCCACTGTATAATCACAAGAGATTTGATTTAGGTCATACCTGAATGGTCTAGTGGGTTTCCCTACTTTCTTCAAGTTAGGTATGAATTTGGCAATAAGGAGCTCAAGATCTAAGCCACAGTCAGCTCCCAGTCTTGTTTTAGCTGACTGTATAGAGCTTCTCCATCTTTGGCTGCAAAGAATATAATCAATCTGATTTTGGTGCTGACCATCTGGTGATGTCCATGTGTAGAGTCTTCTCTTTTGTTGTCGGAAGACGGTGTTTGCTATGACCAGTGCATTCTCTTGGCAAAACCTATTGGCCTTTGCCCTACTTCATTCTGTACTCCAAGGCCTAATTTGCCTGTTACTCCAGGTGTTTCCTGACTTCTTACGTTTGCATTCCAGTCCCCTGTAATGAAAAGGACATCTTTTTTGGGTGTTAGTGCTAAAAGATCTTGTAGGTCTTCATAGAACCATTTAACTTCAGCTTCTTCAGGATTGCTGGTTGGGGCATAGGCTTGGATTACTGTGATATTGAATGGCTTGCCTTGGAAACGAACAGAGATCATTCTGTCATTTTTGAGATTGCATCCAAATACTGCATTTTGGACTCTTTTGTTGATCATGATGGCTACTCCATTTCTTCAAAGGGATTCCTGCTCACAGTAGTAGATATAATGGTCATCTGAGTTAAATTCACCCATTCCAGTCCATCTTAGTTTGCTATTCCTGCTCACAGTAGTAGATATAATGGTCATCTGAGTTAAATTCACCCATTCCAGTCCATCTTAGTTTGCTGATTCTTAGAATGTCGATGTTCACTCTCACCATCTCCTGTTTGACCACTTCCAATCTGCCTTGATTCATGGACCTAAAATTCCAGGTTCCTTGCAATATTACTCTTTACAACATTGGACCTTGGTTCTATCACCAGTCACATCCACAACTCGGCATCAATTTTGCTTTGGCTCCATCCCTCATTCTTTCTGGAATTATTTCTCAGCATATAGCATTTCTGTTGTTAGAGGCATTCTCAGAGATGAAGTCAGTTGCTTCTTTGGTGTTTTGCACTTTTGGAAAGTGTCAGGGGCAGAACCAGCTGCTTCTTTTTCCAGGCGTTTCAGCGGGAATCATTTTAATAATTCCTGTGAACACATTCAGGAATAGATCATAGCTGTGCTCAGACCCTCCCTCCTTCCTGCCAGCGTTAATTACCTAACTGGTGCTACAGGGAAGCCAGCCTCTTCTTTCGTTGCTCACTGAGGCATGGCTTGATTCCCTAGTTGGGATTCCAAATACCGTTTTGTCCGTACAGGTGGCACTCTGTGACTCTTTCCAGCTCCAGACTCCCAGGCTGTGCCCTGAGCCCTTTTGTTCCAGCTTGCACTGTCTGCCACTTAGCCTCTTCTAGGCCTTTCTCATACATTCTCTGGCTTTTAGAGTTTCTGCCTACTCCTAAGACCTGTCATCTGAGACAGTGAAGCCACTTCTGAATTCATTCTGATGGACTGTTGCATTGATGAACCCTGACTTGTTCACGTCTTTCTGTGTCCACATCCTGGGGTGATTCCTACCACACTGCTACTGAGCATGGTCATGCAAATTTCAGCCAGTGGGATAAGAGCAAACACGACAGTTCCCAGTTTAGAATCTGCCTTTTGGACTCACCTTCCTATGTCCACATCTCTGAGTCACCCACTTCTGATCAGCTGATCTTGCTAAAGTGCTCACTTCTCCATCTATTTTTTTAATAGCATTTATCTGGCTATAGCAGGTCTTAGTTGTGGCATGAGGGACCCCCCCACCTTCATTACCGCATGGGGGATCTTTAGTTGTGGCATGTGGCAACTGGTTCCCTGACCAGGGATCAAACCTGGGTCCCCCGGATTGGGAGCATGGAGTCTTAGCCACTGGACTGCCAGGAAAGTCCCTTTTGCTCCATCTCAAGTAACTGTCTGGACCCTTGTCTCCCAACTTCACCTGCTCTGGTCCGTCCAGCTGTTACCCTGGTCTGGGTTTTGCCCTGGTCAGATGCTGCAGACAATTCCTGATACCAGGGGCCCTGCCATGTGTTGCTGGGGATACCTCGGAAAGAATCCACAGACTGGTTAGGGAGAAATAGCTTGAGGAACAGAGATGCCTTCACAGAATACTGAGTGGACAGTCTGGTGATGAGCAGGTAAGGGGATCAAGAGCAGAAACAGGTGTAGGTGAGGCATGTGAACTTCACACCAAAGGTCTTAGAGTGAGAACTGCAACTTGCTGATGAATCCGGCTCTGAACACTCATGGACCCACTGATCCAGAAAGGGCAGGCTTGGGAGAGGCATGGCCATCACTGGACACAGACCACAGCATCCAGAGTCACCAGACATTAAGACATCATGCATAGTCAAGCAGCATAAATTGGGTCAGACCTTCACAAGTCCTGAAATTTTGTGACACAGGGGAAGTGAGTTTTCCCAGGTCAAACACTAACTACTGAGCTAGTGCTGCTTCATGTTAATTAAATATATTAATACAGTTCAACTAGAGGGGAATCAGTAGAGTTCTTCAAAAGGGCTAAGAGAGGAGAAATTGCCAACTTGGAATGAAGGTAATTGCATCACGGTAGAAATCCAGGGAAGATGTACAAGCGTGAGTGTTTCATAAGCAAGTTAAAAAAAAAAGAAATCTGCGTTCATTGCATTTCATTCTATTTAGCTTCACCCCCACATTTGTGGGTAACACAGATAAATACCAATCAAATTTTTGCAGTAAGTGGTTTTGGATTTGAGTGCCTCTTAACAGTGTGTGGCATTGAAGCAGTGATTTCCAGCATTTGAAGCTCAGTTTTCTTAGAAAATGAGGAGCAAAGTTATCTCGTAGAGTGGGTCTGAGGATTGAAATAGACTTAAAAAAAGCACTGGAAAGCAACAAGCACAGGGCCTGGAGCAGTAGCAGCACCAGCTATCATGTATTTCTACTATTATCCTGAGCATTTAAAAACAGCTGATCATTTCCCTATAAGTTGCAGGAGAAGATCATAAAAAGAAAGGAGAATTCCGACCCACCTGCCAGCATGAACCACGCCTCACCCCAGGTGTCTATTTGTATGACCACCATATGGATTCATTCTTTCTCATTTCTCTTGAGAATGAGAACCGAGATGATCAATTACCCTCATGTATGACAGAGCTGAATGGAGGCGGCTGAGATGAATGGCTGAAGGGCATAAAGAATGATGACATTAACATATACGTATATAAGGAACACGTTCAATTTGCTTTCAGAAGTAAGGAGAGAGAGAGAGGAAATTCTCCTATTGAAAGTTGTAAAACATGCTGACTCTTTTGTAGCAAAATCATACCCTGGCTTGATGCTATTCATAATGAATTATATGGTGGTGATTTATTTATACCAAGTGTTTAAGAAACTTGCCAGATTGATGAAAAATGCATAGGTGTGCACTTTAGTCTGACACCAGACAGAAGATGGGGGAAGAAAGAACGAATTTGGAAAGAGAGAGAGATTGAAGGACCAATAGGAGGCTTACAGGGCAGTAGGTGAGGAAGGGAAAGAGTCTATCATTAAGAACACACACGTGACACCAGCAAGATTTTCATTTGAATATCGCTAATCTCTGCTCCTGAGATCATGATGAGTTCTAAGTTTCACAGTCCATCCAGGAACACACTGAAAGTGGAGCTGCATGAATGGGAACGAGAACAGGGTTTGTATCCCCTATGAATTGATTCCAGTTCCATCTCTGTCAGTGTCTGGTGCTGACTCGGGAGTGTTGCTTGCCTTCTCTGAGCCCAGTCTCCTTGTCTTTGCCTTCTCTGAGCCCAGTCTCCTTGTCTTTGTAATATTGGTTCTGATTGTAGTAGTCAAACCAAGTGAAAATTGAGCCAAGATTGTCAAAACAAGCTTGGGCTGGAAAATTAAGCAGCAGAAGTAAAATCACACAGAGGCCTTTAGGAACCCAGGAATCCATAGAGAATTTCAAGGTCAAATCCATCCCACAGTTGACCTGGAAGGAAGACACAGAAACCACAAAACACGAGGGAGAAGGACTTATGTGTCAATCAAGATTGCATTTAAATTAATTTTGTTGCAGTTTAGTTGCTTTACAGTGTTGTGTTAGTTTCTCGTTGTTCAGTTGCTATGTCGTGTCTGACTCTCTGCCCAACTCTTTGTCTGACTCTGTTTGACCTGTTAGTTTCTATCGTACAGCAACATGATTTAGCCATACGTACACATGCACCCCCTTGTTTTGGATTTCCTTCCCATTTTACAGGGAAAATGCACTCTTGCACTCTGTTTCAGAGTCTATGTACCTGTTCATTTCACTTCAGTTGCTCAGTCCTGTCTGACTCCTTGTGACCTCATGGACTGCACCATGCCAGGCTTCCCCATCCTTCACCATCTCCTGAAGCTTTTTCAAACTCATATCCATTGAATCATGATGCCATCCAACCTTCTCATTCTCTGTCATCCCTTTCTCCTCCTGCCTTCAATCTTTCCCAGAATCAGGATCTTTTCCAAAGAGTTGGCTCTTCTCATCAGGTGACCAAATTATTGAAGCTTCAGCTTCAGCATCAGTCCTTCCAATGAACATTAAGGGTCAATTTCCTTTAGGATTGACTGGTTGGATCTTCTTGCAGTCCAAGGAACTCTCAAGAGTCTTCTCCAATACCACCATTTGAAAGCATCGATTCTTCGACGCTCAGCTTTGTTTATGGTCCAACTCTCATATCCATACATGACTACTGGAAAAACCATAGCTTTGACTACATGTCCCTTTGTCGGCAAAGTGATGTCTCTGTTTTTAATACACTGTCTAGGTTTGTCATAGCTTTTCTTCCAAGGAGGAAGAGTCTTTTACTTTCGTGGCTGTGGTCAACATCCGCAGTGATTTTGGAGCCCAAGAAAATAGTGAAAACCTGAGACACGTACTTAGCTAGCCCTTTAAGCTGTACAAAGTAGTGAACAAAACATTCTTTCTGACCTTGTCTTAACCCATACTCCTGTTTCACATCTAAATCAATCACTATTAGCAGTCATTCATGTAGTTTTCCAGAGATTTAAAATCATATACAAAAAGGGACATGTGTGGATGTAGATGAGATGTAGATATAGGTATAGGTGCAGATACAGGAGGGCTTTCCAGGTGGCACTAGTGGTAAAGAACCTGCCTGCGAATGCAGGAGACACAGGTTCGATTCCTGGGTCAGGAATATCCCCTAGAGGAGGGCATGGCAACACACTCCAGTATTCTTGCCTGGAGAATCCCAGAGGATCCCAGTAGGTTACAGTCCATAGCGTTGCAAAGAGTTGGACATGAGTGAAGTGACTTAGTCCATAGGCAGGTCCAGGTCCAGACAGAGGTTTAGCCATAAATGTGGATGAGATATAGATGCACGTGTAGACACGGATGCAGAGTTAGTTGCAGACATAAGTAATAGTTATAGGTGATTGACAGATGGAGGTGTAGATGTAGGTGAGTTATATTGATATTACCAATGTGGGTATAGATGTGGAGGTAGATACAGATGTAAGTGGGAGACGTAGGTGTCAATGTAGATATAATTGTATGTGTAGATATGGATGCATCTGTAGATGAGATAAAACTGAAAATATAGCTGTAATTGGAGGTTAAACTGTACATACAGATGCAGCCATAGCTGTGGGTATAGGTTTAAGTGTGGGTGTAGGTGTAGCTTTTTCACATACCCTCCTCCTCTGCATGGAGTATGCATTTGCCATAGCATTTTCTCTCTCCTTTATCTCGGGGATGGTTCTGTAGCACCCCAAAGAGACAGATTTATACCTTCTAAGCACTCACAGTTCTCCACTGTGTACATGAACTATGACTAATTTTTTTCAGTCCCCTACTGCAGAACATTTCTGTCACATCTGTTTTTGCTTTTACAAACAAGGTCATCATATTATTTTTGTACTTGCATCTTTGAAATAGGTGTCTGTCAACAAATTCAATGGAGTGAAAATTTTGTGTCTCATAGCATGAACATTTAAAACTTTTGTTGTTGTTGTTTAGTTATTAAGTCATGTCTGACTTTTAGCGATGCTATGGACTATAGCCTGCCAGGTTCCTCTGTCCTTGGAATTCTCTAGGCAAGAATACTGGGGTGGGTTAGCATGCCCTCCGCCAGGGGATCTTCCTGACCCAGGGATCAAACCTAGGTCTTCTGCACTGCAGGCAGATTCTTTACCTCTGACCTACCAGGGAAGCCCCTTAAAAATAGATATTACCAAAATATAAGGCCCCAAGTCCCAGGAAAGTGACTGAATTAGCCTGGAAAGCACAGAATCCAACCTTGGGACCTGGCAATAGTCATTGTAAATAAGTCTAGGTCACCTCTTTTGTGTTAAGCTTTGTTTGTCTATTTCTACAATGCGTTAGTGATTAATTACCAGAGAAAGCCATCTGATCACAATCATCATTGAGCTCTATGTTATTTCTCTCTCTTTTAGAAGGAGCTACTTCATTATTCTCAGTCCTTTAATATATTAGCTCTGTCTACATCACATTCTAGAGATTTATAATTGAAAAATAATGTTAGTTTAATCTCAAATGCAACTCTCTTTGAAAAGTGCAAATATTAAATAATGGAAATGTTAATTATATGTGGTAAACCTTGACAGAAATAACTACCTAGGTAAATATATATTTTTCACTAATTCTTAAAATATGTCAGTGATACAGGAATTGAATACGGTCTTATACAAAATAAAACTCCTTTCTAAATACCATTGTGAATCCAAATGCCTTTCACTATTAGGCTATAGCTCATGGATTTTAGGCTGAATTCAGTATAGAATAAAGTAATAGAAAGCTCTTTAGAGAAGAACGTAGCCTGTTTCCTTTGATCAGAAGTCACTAGGGCAGCCGTGAAGTGTGTATGACTTGTTTGAATTCGTGCTGTGTAATTTCAGGTCACAATGGCTGAATGCCCATTTACACTGTAAGAACTTTTGAAAGTGTGGTTTAAATTTATCTCTCACTCTGAGATATCCATTATAAGGGGCCTAGAGAGATGAGGACCCCATAAGGCAGGGGTTCTCCAAGTGGGATCCAGCAAGTAGCAGCATTACCAACATCAGCATCACCTGGACACTTGGTAGAGATGCAGAGTCTCAGTCTCTGCTCCAGACATAACACATCTGAAATTCTGGGGTGGGGCCCAGCAATCTGGGGGAGTCAGCCGCCCTCCAGGTGATCGTCATCACATTAAACTTTGACAGCCAGTGCTCTAAAGTCTCCGCAGAAAGATCGGGGCAGAGGCTGGTCTCTTACCTCCAGACTCAGAGCTCCTCAAACAAAGAGATGCTGAGAGTGATCAGGAATGGGTATTCACACATGGGGAGTCCTTTCTGCCTTATCTGTTGTCACACCTTGCAATGATGGTGTTCCTCATCCGTGGGCCTTTCTTAGGTTTCCTCTCTTCCATGCTCCAAATTTGAGATGAAGCCCAGAAAAAAAATATGCCTACACTGCCAGTTTATACCATGATTATATATATTTTATTAAATCAGAAGTATCTTCTTTTTTCATTCTATTATTAAAAAGCACATTTTATCCCCTACACATTTTTACACGGGAAGTTTGGTGTTGGCCAAAAGTTAAAAATGACTGCCCAGCAACAGCAGCAACAGCTCTATTTACAGATTGGCTTTGACACAAATGTTCTCAGACACTGTGTGTTTAATGTTCTAAAATATAAATTCAAATAAAGTATTTGGATATTGATTAGAGCTGGTTTATCCGCAAAAGCAAATGATAAAAAGACAGATGACATTGGGGAATTTACTCAGCTCATTCGGACATACCAGGCAGAAGAGGACAGCGAAACAGACAATTTCTGCCTCAGACGGGAATGCCTTTTATACTTCCTGACATAGGTGGAAGGAAAAGGACTAGAATGACAGTTGTTCATACCATTTCTTTGCATGAGCTCCTCAATGACTGCCTTCAGGGTATAGAACGCAAGTCCTGCTTGTTCTCCAGTGTCTCAGTGATGTTTTCTTCTCTGTCCTAAAGTATGTCCTCACCCACCTTTCTGAGGTGATGACCAGTTACTGGAGGGAAACTTACTCTCATGCTGCTCTCTTTGGAATTCCCTTCTCGCCTTGTCGGTAGAATGATCTATAATGACCTGACACTGACCAGGGTTCTTGGCCTTCTCCCATCAACAGAGACTAGAGGCTGGGCAATAAAAATTCAGGCAAGGCTTTACTGAGTCCCTGCTGCAGCAGGAGGGGTGAGAACAAACAACAGGAGCCCTGTTTGCTTGCAGGAGCCCTGAGGTGGGCGAGCTCAACTCCTTATGTGGGGTCAGGGTAGGGTTGTGTCCAGGGGTCGGACCCGAGGGGTATTAGGTGGTTTAGTGCCCCTTAGGTGCCTTGAGTGGAGGGGGTATGTGCAGCACTCTGCCTTTGCTCCTGACCCCTTGCTTTTGCTCCAGGCTTCTCAGAAGTGGCAGTTGGGTTTTTGCTTTTTTTGGTCTCTGCATCTTTTGGGTCCAACATTTGTTCCAACTGCACATACACACAGTTATTTTTAGTCTCATATAGTTTCTTTGTATTAATATTTTGTTGTTCGAGGAGAGGTATGTTCCCTGCTGCAAAGGGTCCCAGGTACCAGCCTGTCTCAATGTCACTCACCCTGCAGTGTGAGAAGTGGTACCATGCTTCCCCAAACTAGCAACCTTAGCCAACCCCAGGGTCCCATCCACCGCCTCGCATGGAGCCCACTCCAAACTGAAGTCAGTCTTTTATTGTTTGTTTCTAATTTAGTATGAAATTTTTGACAGACCGTCATGTCTTGATTATAATTGGGTTCCCAGAATGCTCAGAAGACACACCATGTAGCAAGAGCCCCCAAAGGTGTTTGTTGTATCTAAAAGTAGTTTCTTGGGATGTAGAAAATACAATCAAAAGTCAGAGCTCACAGTTCATTGCTATTCTCAGGATGATTTCTCCAGTTGTTTTATTGCTGAGGGCCTACACCACACCATCAACAGAATGGGGAGCAGGGCCAACAAGTTATTCAATCAGAAAAAACACTTTTTTTTCTCATTGATGGATCCAATCCATTTGGAAGCTCAAGAGACAGCAATTTTGGGAGACACGTTACCAAAAGCAGAAAGTTGTTTGCTATGCTGAAGATTTCATGGAGGAGTGGAGAACCCTAAGAGGGGCTAAGAGCCTGCAAAGATCTGTCTCAGAGTCAGGTCATGAAAGAGCCCAGGGATCAATGAGACCAGGGAAGCATTTTATTTTCATTCCATTCCAGTACATTCTCTCTTTTAAATGAGATTTAAAAGATTAAAATAAAGTATTGATAAACACATGATTTGTTGTTCAGTCACTTAGTCATGTTTGACTCTTTGTGACCCCATGGACTGCAGCATGCCAGGTTTTCCTGTCCTTCACCATCTCCCAGAGCTTGCCCAAACTCATGTCCATTGAGTCGGTGGTGCCATCCAACCATCTCATCTTCTGTTGTCCCCTTCTCCTCCTGACTTAAGTCTTTCCCAGCATCAGGGTCTTTTCTAATAAGTTGGCTCTTCGCATCAGGTGACCAAAGTTTTGGAGCTACAACTTCAAGATCAGTCTTTCCAATAAATATTCAGGATTGATTTCCTTTAGGATTGGTTGATTTCATCTCCTTGCAGTCCAGGGGACTTTCAGAGTCTTCTCCAACATCACAGTTTGGCGCTCAGCCTTCTTTATGGTCCAACTCTCACATCCATACATGACTACTGGATAAACACACACACACATGTGTATGCACACAAATACTTCTATAGAAATATGTACCCAGCACATCTCACTGCACCAGTGCAGAGCACCTGCGGTTCTCATAGACAATGCAACAAACAAATGGCAAATATCCTGCTCACTATGGACATCACCTACGTGGCTCCAAACCCAGAGTACACATCCCCACACAAGAGTTCACATATGCACACCCCAAATCACAAATGTGATTTACATACACACACCACACCAGCACACCTGCTTGCGTTATACACAGAACTTTCCCACATTACTCTCATCATTCACATACACTCATCTAAAAAAGCACAATAAATGCACATTTACATTTCACAAACGAGGGACCCTCACATGTTCATCATGAACCCACATTTCCCACACATTCATACTCCAACCCTGACCCCCATGCTCCATTGCCCCCATCCCTCACACACTGTATAAATCTATACAGTCTATGCCTCACGTCTCACTCCTCAGTCGTAATGCACACACACACACACACACACACACACACACACACACACACATTTATGCCAGTGAACACATACACACCCTTGTTTACCCACAGTGACACTGCTGGCCAGCTGACTGCAATAAAGAGAAGCCCTTTGATACGGTAACACGCAAGATTTGAAAGTGATGGTTTTGAACAGCCATCTGCTTGAAGCCACGTGTGTGAAGCATTCACACGTGCCTGACTGAAGCTTTACTTCTGCTAGAAGCTCCTAGAAACACAGAGGACATCATACAATAGGCATCTTTGCGGTCACCAAAACTGTCACTTGGTCATGTGTTAAAATTCACTGAACATGTTCAAACACATTATTACCTTCAATCTTTTGATGGGTATTCAAGAAGGGACCTGAGTATCTGAGGAAAGAAGTGACTTGTCATGTGACAGCATCTGCAGGGGCCAGAATCAGGGGATAAGGTGACTATTTACCTCCATGTTCCAAAGACCAGGGATGGTCAGTTGGGGAGGGAAGGTGATTTGCTGCCCAGAAAATGTGTGGCAATGTCTGAGGACGTTTTTGGTCGTCATGACTTTGAGGGCTTCCCCGGTGGCACAATGGTAAAGAACCTACGTGCCAATGCAGGAAGCACAGCTTCAGTCCCTGGGTCAGGGAGATCCTCTAGAGAAGGAAGCAGAAACCCACTCCAGTGTTCTTGCTTGGAAAATTCCATGGACAAAGGAGCCTTGGTCTACAATCCGTGGGGTTGCGAAGAGTCAGGCATGATCTAGTGCCTCAGCACACACGCCAGAGGTGCTCCTGAGGTCTTGCCATGCCCAGGACAGCTCCCTCCCATGGAGGCTCAGGGGACCCAAATGTCAGTAGCTTGACCTGGGGAGCTTCCTGACAGCCATGTGCAGCCACTGGGCAGGGGCTGGCTGGCCTGGCACTGGCAGGGCCTTCAGATGAACACTGAGAAGGGACACAGTTTGCTTTTCTCAGTGGGTCATGAAGATATACACCCCAGCTCAGGATAAAAGCCAGGGAAAGAAGATTGGAACTGGAGGAATCAACCTACCTGACTTTAGGTTATACTAGAAATCCCCAGTCATTAAGACAGTATGGTACTGGCACAAAGACAGAAATATAGATCAATGGAACAAAATAGAAAGCCCAGAGATAAATCCACACATCTATGGACATCTTATCTTTGACAAAGGAGGCAAGAATATACAATGGAGAAAAGACAACCTCTTTAACAAATGGTGCTGGGAAAACTGGATAGCCACTTGCAAAAGAATGAAACTAGAACACTTTCTAACACCATACACAAAGATAAATTCAAAATGGATCAAAGATCTAAGCATAAGAGCAGAAACTATAAAACTCCTAGAGGATAACATTGGGAAAACACTCTCTGCCATAACCCAAAGTGGGATACTCCATGACCCACCTCCCAGAATACTGGAAATAAAAGCACGAATAAACAAATGGGACCTAATTAAAATTAAAAGCTTCTGCACAGCAAAGGAAACTATAAGCAAGGTGAAAAGACAGCCTTCAGAATGGGAGAAAATAATAGCCAATGAAGCAACGGACAAACAATTAATCTCAAAAATATACAAGCAACTCCTGCAGCTACATTCTAGAAAAATAAACAACCCAATCAAAAAGTGGGCCAAAGAACTTAACAGACATTTCTCCAAAGAAGACATAAAAATGGCTAACAAACACATGAAAAGATGTTCAACATCACTCATTATCAGAGAAATGCAAATCAAAACCACAATGAGGTATCACTTTACACCACTCAGAATGGCTGCCATCCAAAAATCTACAAGTAATAAATGCTGGAGAGGATGTGGAGAAAAGGGAACTCTCTCACACTGTTGGTGGGATTGCAAACTAGTACAGCCGCTATGGAAAACAGTGTGGAGATTCCTTAAAAAGCTGCAAATAGACCTGCCATATGACCCAGCAATCCCACTGCTGGGCATATACACCAAGGAAACCAGAATTGAAAGAGCCACGTGTACCCCAATGTTCATTGCTGCTTTATTTACAATAGCCAGGACATGGAAGCAACCTAGATGCCCATCAGCAGATGAATGGATAAGAAAGCTGTGGTACATATATACAATGGAATATTACTCAGCATTAAAAAAGAAATTCATTTGAATCAGTTCTACTCAGATGGACGAAACTGGAGCCCATCATCCAGAGTGAAGTAAGCCAAAATCAAAAACAACAATACAGTATATTAACGCATATATATGGAATTTAGAAAGACGGTAACGACAACCCAGCATGTGAGACAGCAAAAGGAACGCAGATGTATAGAATAGACTTGTGGACTCTGTGGATGAGGGAAAGGGTGGGATGATATGGGAGAATGGCATTGAAACATGTTAATTATCATATGTCTAATCAATCGCCAGCCCAGGATTGTTGCTCGGGGCTGGTGCAACGAGATTTCCTGAGGGGAGGGAGGAGGGAGGGGGGTTCTGGAGGGGGAGCATATGTAAACCCATGGTGATATCATGTCATTGTTTGGCAAAACTAATAAAAAAAAA
>ML661883.1:4377618-4441234 GCA_007570785.1 Antilocapra americana | reverse complement strand
GCAAAGGAAACTATAAGCAAGGTGAAAAGACAGCCTTCAGAATGGGAGAAAATAATAGCCAATGAAGCAACGGACAAACAATTAATCTCAAAAATATACAAGCAACTCCTGCAGCTACATTCTAGAAAAATAAACAACCCAATCAAAAAGTGGGCCAAAGAACTTAACAGACATTTCTCCAAAGAAGACATAAAAATGGCTAACAAACACATGAAAATATGTTCAACATCACTCATTATCAGAGAAATGCAAATCAAAACCACAATGAGGTACCACTTTACACCAGTCAGAATGGCTGCCATCCAAAAATCTACAAGTAATAAATGCTGGAGAGGATGTGGAGAAAAGGGAACTCTCTCACACTGTTGGTGGGATTGCAAACTAGTACAGCCGCTATGGAAAACAGTGTGGAGATTCCTTAAAAAGCTGCAAATAGACCTGCCATATGACCCAGCAATCCCACTGCTGGGCATATACACCGAGGAAACCAGAATTGAAAGAGCCACGTGTACCCCAATGTTCATCGCTGCTTTATTTACAATAGCCAGGACATGGAAGCAACCTAGATGCCCATCAGCAGATGAATGGATAAGAAAGCTGTGGTACATATATACAATGGAATATTACTCAGCATTAAAAAAGAAATTCATTTGAATCAGTTCTACTCAGATGGACGAAACTGGAGCCCATCATCCAGAGTGAAGTAAGCCAAAATCAAAAACAACAATACAGTATATTAACGCATATATATGGAATTTAGAAAGACGGTAACGACAACCCAGCATGTGAGACAGCAAAAGGAACGCAGATGTATAGAATAGACTTGTGGACTCTGTGGATGAGGGAAAGGGTGGGATGATATGGGAGAATGGCATTGAAACATGTTAATTATCATATGTCTAATCAATCGCCAGCCCAGGATTGTTGCTCGGGGCTGGTGCAACGAGATTTCCTGAGGGGAGGGAGGAGGGAGGGGGGTTCTGGAGGGGGAGCATATGTAAACCCATGGTGATATCATGTCATTTTTTGGCAAAACTAATAAAAAAAATTAAAAAAAAAAAAAGCCAGGGAGACGGTAGGTACAGAAATGACCTCTCTCTGCTGACATTACTTCTTCACGTGCCTTCCAGAGCCTTCCCTCTAAGAAACAGGATTTTTATTAAAGCAGAAACCTTCTGAAGAAGAGCCATTGTTGAGCTGACAAATTACTCTCTTTCCTCTTAAAGCGACACGCCTTCCTTCCCTTCAGTAGCAATTACAGGAGGAATCAGGAAGAGCAAATACGAGTTTCTCCTGCGTTACATAAATCAGGCGGATGGGCCCCTGTGGAGTTGGAATACCTCCATCAGAGTCTCCATTAAATCAGTTAGCCAGCGTGAGGGAGGGCAGAGGGGCCAGCCACGTTCCTGGCAGCCTTCCTAACAAAAGAGCCCACCATCCTCGAGGCCCCTCCTCTCCTTGCCCTTCTTTCCTTGGGTGCAGAAACTCCAAGGAGTCAGGGGAGATGAATCCTTTTACAGGGGTAGACACAGAAGCCATCTGTCATCGGATTCGTTAGAAAGTCTGCACCACGAGAATTGCACTGACTCACGCTTGGACCCAGGGCCTTCTAGGGTTTGCCCTGAAGACGGTAGCGGTCCTCCTTGTCAGAAGATAAGCAGCTTGCTTGTGTTTTTATTTCTGGAAACAGCAGTTCTTTGCTTCAAATCACCCCCATTCTTTCCCTGGGCCTTCTGCCCAGTGAGGGATCTCAGCAGGTGGGGTTTAGTAACACCTGAAGATCCACATGGCAGTAGCCTGTTCACAGAGACCATCCAGGCTGGTCTCACAGCAATCCAATAAGGTAGGTGATGTGACTGCTGTTGTCCCTGCTTCATAGATGATGAAATGAGCTCAGGCTGTGAGGTATCAAGTGACCTGGGCTCGGCTACTCAGAGTGACAGAAGAGGAATTAGAATGTAAGGATATTAAGGTTTTGACGAGAGACTAGGTAATGTCTTTCACTCACGGCCTAAATCAGAGGTTCTTGGGGTTACCTGCAGACTGCAAGTAGAGGGCAGGCTTTATAAAAGGCCCCTGTCTGGGTCCCACCTCCAGTTGCTGTTGTTTAGTCGCCAAGTCATGTCTGATTTTTTTGTGACCCCATGGACTGTAGCCCCCCAGGCTCCCCTGTCCATGGCATTTCTCAGGCCAGAATACTGGGGTGGGTTGCTATTTCCTTCTCCAGGGGATCTTCCCGACCCAGGGTTGAACCCACTTCTCTTATGTCTCCTGTATTGGCAGGTGGATTTTTTTCGCACTACACCACCTAGGGCTTCCTTGATGGTTTGTTGGTAAAGAATCTGCCTGCAATGCAGGAGACCTGGGTTTGATTCCGAGGTTGGGAAGCTCCCCTGGAGAAGGGAAAGGCCACCCACTCCAGTATTCTGGCCTGGAGAGTTCCATGGACTATACAGTCAGTCCATGGGGTCTCAAAGAGAGTTGGACATGACTGAGTGACTTTCACTTTCACCTGGGAAGCCCTGTGCATTTCCTTAAAAAGCAAAGTTTGGGATAAGCTTTTTTTTTTTTTTTCAATTGACCTGTATTTAGCTGTAGCAATCAAGTACATTATATAGTGCATTTTACTGTTTAAGGAACCAAGAACAGTTCCTGGGCCACTGTTGCCACAGCAAGGGACCTTGGGCACTTGTGACACATCTGTCTTCAATTTGAGAGGATGTTCCCCAGCAGGGTCATCTCAGAAAGATGGATCAGAGGGTCAGGAACTGTCACTGCAGCTGTGTTTCTAGTATATGAAGCCAAAGGTTGCAGAAAACAGGCTTTTAGATGAAGCAGCAATAATTAAAATGTATGTCTGGCCAGATGCAAGGCCCGGCGCTGTGGAACTTGTCACTCCACTGATGCTACATTAAGCCATTTCTGTTCTTCAAACTGGAAATGATCAGAGCGATTTTTCTTTAAAAAAAATATCTTATTACTTCATTGTTTATGATCCCTCAGTGATTCCTAAATGATCCAGGATTAAGTTAAGGGATCTTCAAGATCTCATGAAACACCTACCTGCCTTCTCCAGTTTAGCATCCTTTGCCCTGGCTGTATTATTGCAGTCCCTTGCAGGACTGCACATGTTCTTACCTGCACAACGCTTGTACTTTCAACCTGCTCCTACGTTTTTGAAGGTGAAATAACAACAAATGTTTGTTGATACTTTATATGGACAAGTCCCTCTTGTAAGCTCCTTAAATCATTTATTCACTTAATCCTCACAATAACCTCACACCTTAGAGCAGAGGAAATTGAAACAAAGGGTGAATAAAGTAGCATATTCAGGAGATAAACCCTCCAGTCCAGCTCCCAAACCCACACTCAACCGATAGACTTTACTGCTTCTCCAAGAAGAGACCAAAGACTAGCTGGCCCTGTCAACCCACACCAAGATGTGCTGTGCATGAGATTTTACCTTAATGTATCAAGTGGCAGAGACTGGGACACTCTGACCTCAGCTGATGCTAACTTGAAACCAAAATAAAAATGACATATAGATACTCCTCTCCAGATTCTGAGGTCATGGGTGCTGTGAGCCAACCTAAGTGCTTTCACTTCTCTGTGACTCAGTTATTTTACCTGCAAAGTGGATGTACTGCTTATATGGTCACTTTGTTTTAAAGTGGAAATTGGTTCCTACATATAAGGCATTTAGAACGGTGCCTGGAACATATTTGGTGTTTATTATTCTTTTGGTAACACTTATTACCCTTATTAATATTATTTGTGTTAGGATATTAACATGATATGAACAAATGTAAGGCCGCCTGAAGCAGAGTAGAGTCAAAACCACGCGGTGTGGAGGGGAGACCAGAGACCTTTCCCTGTGAACCAGACCCTGGCTCAGTTCTCTCCCTGACTTTTTGGAGGAATGTTATCCCAGGCTGGACAAGAAGCTAACCTCTCCCCAGACCTGAAAGTGAGACATTCAGACCGGCGGCCTTTGCAGAGTCACCGTGAGTATTTCCCTCTGGCCCTCGTGGGGTGCTGTAGAGGTGCTGGGTGAAAGGATAAGGTGGGGAGTAGCTGTCACCCTTCTAGCCTGGGACGGGTTGGGGCACGGGCTTCACTTGGAGACAGACTGTGAAGTAGGTGCCTCCTCAGTGTTTGGGGACAAAAGGCTGGAGGTTTCGTGTTCATGCTAAGGTGTCACTCTTTTGTGACGCTATGAACTGCTTTGGTTCTAGACACCTTCTCTCCCAGCTCTTTTCAGTCCTGCACGAGGGTGAGGGCACAGAGTAGAGCACAGGGAGATAGGGATTTGTAAGTTCTTAAAATTTGAGAATCGAGTCTTTTAAATATTTTGTCTTTTATTAAAAAAAAAAAAGAGAGATGAGGCTAGTGATGTTTTACGTCAGAGAATCCCTCTATCATCTGGGGACTTTTCCAAGCCATTACGAACATTCATGAAAAACAAAGGAAGCAATTATGGTCCTTGCGCTGTCGGGTGCTTTTAAGATGTGATTTAGTGTTGCCAGCTGAGTCCAAGTCTGCTTCCCCTCATCTTCCACCCACAAGAACAGGGGCCGTAAGCAGTTCTGAGCCACTCCTCGTACTGTTGGGTTTTATGTCGAAGCATCATTCATACTTCATTCATACCTGGCTCTGGTCCTAGGAGGATTTATGTTGGGAGGACACAAGACAACAGTCCTAAACATAGCATCCCAAGCAGCTCCGATGCCATTCCAACTTGGGAGGACTGTGTACTGAACAGTTCCCTTGTGCTGGACTCTGTGCTCAGAGCATGATGAGCCTCATTGCCCTGATTCTTCCAGACATCCATGGGATGTAGGTCTTCTCCATCCTGTATTATGTACAAAGAAACTAAGGCTCAAAGAGACGTGTTGGCTGATTCAACTTCCTGTCTTGGATTTGGCTCTGAGTCTTCACTGCTCTTAACTGCTGTTCATTTATATTGGATAAAGTGATATGGACATGAGCTTGACATCGGGCAACTTACGTGCCGATTCTATGCCTCCATTTCTTTGTCTTTCAGTAACCATCCCAAAGTTTATGGTGAGAACTAAATAAGTTTTAATAAAAGGTAAGATATTTGACACATACAGATACTGAATAATTGGCTTTTATCTCTGTTCTTTCTCGCCTCCTCCAGTCCCCTTGTCTTTCTTCTTTTTCATCCACATGTATGGAGCCCTTATCCATATAAATCAGATTCCCCACACTACAAAGGCATCCTTTCTTTAGCACTTGCCCTAGGACAGAGAAGCTTTTATTAGCCAGAAATCTGAGCAATCCAGCCTCTTCTGCTTGAGAAATAGCAGCATTGAGTGCATTAAACCTAACGCACTCGATTTTAAAAATAGTAATAGCATATCATGACGTTGGTCCAATCAGCCTTGTCACAGAATCAGGTGATCTCCTGTTACTTTCCTGCAAACAAATCTGTTGCATTACCTTGGATAATTTTAGCGGCAGAATTAACTTTCAATTTGTTGACACTTAACCCAGGAGAAAAAGTAGAGAAAAATGAGACATCGAAATTAAATTAGTTTCAATGCTGATATTCTAACCTTAATATCAGGTACACAGTGTCCACACACCCACGGAGCCAAGAGTTAATCAAATCCCTGATAATAAAATATTTTTCTTCAGGTTGAACAGATTACTCATCAGCAGATAAAACTGGGTGGGAGAAAAACCCAGTGTCTTCTGATACAGACATGAAAATAGACACATGCCAGTTGCCACTCTCCACTGGCTTTAGGAGATGCTCCATTTAGGGGGAGCATGTTCTCTGCAGGCAAAGTCCTTGGACCTCTGAAGATGTTACCTGGCCCCTGCCCTCAAGGTCTATACAGTATGTTCCAGAAACTGATGAAAGAAAAAATCCATCACTGAATGGGCAAGCTGTAACTGGAGGTCAAGGGAATGGGGACACGTGTATGTCCTGGGCAGGGAGGAAGCCTTCTTAGCAGAGGGGATGATGCTGTGGGCAAGAGACCAGTTCAGACAGTGAGCAGTGATAGCTAGCTCACTTTCCTAAAAACTAAGAGGGTACAACTCAAAGGTTTTCCTCTCAGCGTGACAAGTCTCCAAGGCTGGCTGCCTCCACTCTGTCCCAACACCAGAGAAAGGAGCATTTCCTTCTTCTCGTTGTTGTTGTTCAGTCACTCAGTTGTGTCCGACTCTTTGTGACCCCGTGGACTGCAGCTCCCAAGGCTTCCCTGTCCTTCACTATCTCCTGGAGCTTGCTCAAACTCACATAGATTGAGTTGGAGATGCCATCCAACAACCTCATCCTTGGTCGCTCCCTTCTCTTTCTGTCCTCAGTATTTTCCAGCATCAAGGTCTTTTCCAATGAGCTGGCTCTTCACATCAGGTGGCCAAAGTATTGGAGCTTCAGCTTCAGCATCAACCCTTTCAATGAATCATCAGAATTTCTTTCCTTTAGGATTCACTGGTTTGATCTCCTTGCTGTCCAAGGGACTCTCAAGAGTCCTCTCTAGCTGGATAACCAAGAATTTCCCATCTCAAAATAAAATCTCTGCTTATATTTCTGTGACCTAAAAGTCAATTTCCTTAGGACTTGCTCTTTTGTTCTGCAACATTGATGTCTCCTTAAACCTTAAATCACCAGAGTGAGACCCTCCTAGACCTCCTGGATGTTTCTGTATCAGGAGGCTTTTCTTCCCAAACTAATTCCTTGATCCTGACTCAAGTTGCTGCTGTCTCAAGGTTTTCAGCTCAACTGATATCCTGAGATTCACTATCACCCATCTGAATATTGACTTCCCCAGGGGCTCAGCTGTAAAGAATCTATCTGCCAAGAAGGATATGTGAGTTCAATCCCTAGGTGGAGAAGATCCCCTAGAGAAGGGAATAGCAACCCACTCTGGTATTCTTCCCTGGAAAATCCCATGGACAGAGGAGCCTGGTGAGCTACAGTCATGGGATTACAAAGAGTCAGACATGACTTAGCTACTAAATAGCAAGAACATCTGAATATTATACTTTCTCTCCAAAAATCCTACTTTCTGGATTTTCATGTCATCAGGACTCCAACCATGTTCATTCAAATAAAGCCTTTCTGCCTTCTGAGCTTACTTAATTGCCCCATGCTGTCTGTTATATTATTTTATATTGCAAATTAGGTTCTCAGTGCCTCCAGCAAACAAGAGAACTCACCTATTGGGTCTTTGAATGCTGATCATTTCTGACACGTCTGAGTTCATCTCCCTTTCTGAGGCTCAGATTCTTGACCTCTGAAAGTCCAGTCCAGTCCTACATTTGGATATAGAAGATGATAATTAATGAGTAGAAAGACTGATCAAATGGATGAACTGATCACCTAAGAAGGTTTTAATAGGGACTTCCCAAGTGTCTTAGTGGGTAAGACTCCACACTCCCAATGCATGGGCCCAGATTCCATCCTCGGTGGGGTACCTAAACCCCATATACTGCAGCTAAAGATCCTGAAAGCTGAAAATAAGACCTGGTACAGCCAAGGAAATAAATTAATTAAATACATAAATAAATGTTTTTAAAAAGAAAGCTTTAATAAAATGACTAATTTCTACCAAAATATTAGAGAATTGTTCAGGAAATCCAAACGCTCATTCTTAGTTTGTGTCCCAATTCACTAGTCACAATTTTTAGGTTAAAATTGTCTCTACTGAGACTTTCACCCTATTCCCATACCATGGTATTTAGACTTTTACAGGTAGCATTTTGAGGTGTATCATAGTCAATAATTCATTTTCAGGTATAAGGGAAATCATCAATCAACTATTGACACATTCATTTTAGACCTAAGAAATAGGTGCCAGAATAATACATTGCCCCAATGATGTTAAATTCTGAACTTCACAATAATCCTTTTTATTTCAACTGTATCTGTTTGTACAAATACAGGTTCAAAGCCATGTATTTAAACTCCTTGGAGCCAGATATATTTTGACATTTTTAAAAAAAATTTTTTTTGAAGTAACAAATGGATATACTATGTCACATATTTTCCAAGGGGCCTGGGAGAACACTTTGCCATTAAGCACAGCAATCTTCTTGACATGGACTTACAAATGTTGACAACAAGTAGGATGAATAAAGATTATAAAGAGCCTCTTGCCAGGCTGCGGTAGTTAATGCCACTAGATAGGCTCAGGTTGAGTTAAATTGTTCCATTAAATAGTCTTACCAAAAGCTTCAGATTTCAGAAATGTAGCCATGGGATTTTGGACTGTTTTATACTCATTGTCACTCCTGAAGCAAATTATGTTGTAGTGAGCTCTTTTACAGTGAACCTGTGTTGTGCCACTGATTCCCCGTGAAGTGGAAGTGTTGCCATGGTACTGATGGGTATACCAAAATTAAAGAATGTGAATTTTCTCATGCACATAGTAATAGGTAGAGCCAAGATTTGAACTCTGGACTAAATATTTGACTTCAAAACCAGTAGTCTAGTGATGGTGCCACAGATAACCTGTATTCTGTAATTCTATAATAACCTATATTCTGGGGCTCTCAATTTTCAGTATTTCTCATTTAAGAGGAGCTTTTGTCCTTGGCTACAGATATTTCTTTAAGGTAAGAGGATTGTGGTTTTATCTTCTGACAAAGAAAGAGAAGTGAAACTCTTCTCTAAACAATCACGCTATTACAACACTTTCAAATAACTCATTCACAACTCAAAATCTGACTACCCAAACCTCATTTAATTAGTTCCTTATCTGCCCAACTTATAGGATCTGCCAAAATAGTCTTTAATATTTAGATAACCTCCTGCTTGGCATTTTTTTCATCCATTCTTTCAACAATTATTTATTAAGTATCTAATCTATGACAGACATCATTTGAGACACTAGGGATACAGAAGTAAACAAAACAGACAGAATTTCTGCCTTCATGGAATTTATAGTGGGGAGAAGGATAATCATTAAAATTAAATAAATGTGGGTATGCCCGCATGTATAGGTGTGTGTGATTAGATGCTGAAATGCCAGAAAAAACTTAGAGCAGGGAGAGAGACAGAATGCAGAGGGGCTGTAATTGTAAATAATATGTTCTTGGAAAGCCTCATTAAAAAGATAGCATTTGGAAGAGAAGCAAGCTGTTGGTATTTAGTCGTTAAGCTGTGTCTGACTCTTTTGGTGACCCCATGGACTGTGTAGCCTGCCAGGTTCCTCTGTCCATGGAATTTCCCAGGCAAGGATACTGGAGTAGGTTGTCATTTCCTTCTCCAGGGGATCTTCGAGACCTGGGATCGAACCTGTGTCTCCTGCTTGGCAAGCAAATTCTTCACCACTGGGAATCCCAAAGTAGCAAGTGCTGAGACCCGAAGAGAGAAGTGTACTTGTAGAGTTTGAGAAATAGTAAGAGGGCCAATGTGGCTGAATAAAATGAGAAGAAAATAAGAGATATGGTTAGAGAGCAGAGGAAGGCAGTAGGACCTGGTCAAATTTGTGTTTCTACTCAAAATGAAATGGGCACATTTAGATGGTTTTCTCGGAATGGTATCTGCCTTTGGTGTTAAGAATAACCTGGAGGAGACTGAGGGCAGAATCAGAAAGGCAGTGGGGAACCCCATCCTCATCCACCTGCCTGAACCTTCGTCCTGAAGTTGGGGCATGGAAGGAGCTGGATTTAAGTCTGAATCTCAAGTGAATGTTGCCTACCTGAGGTTCCCCAGATATCCACAGTTATAGAGGTCAGAGAAGTCAAAGCAACAGGGAATTAGGATTTAAATTATAGAAAAATCACTCATCACAGGAAAGTGACTCAGAAACCCCATGCCCAGTCTCGGTCCATAAACAGAACCAAACTTGGATTTCCAAGCTGGCACCCAGAGTCAAGTCTGAATGAGATGAGATGAAGTATTGTGAAGACTTTGCATTGTCAAAAAGGAAAAAAAAAAGGTAAATTAGAAACTAAGGGAAAATCTTCATTTTATAGATTAAAAGGAAGAATCCTTAATATGCAAAGGATATGAATAGAGAGTTTGCAGAAAAAGGTTCTTAAATATGAAAAGATGCTTTAGTATCACTTACACTGAGACACATGGAAGTTAAAATTATACTTACTATTTTTACTCATCATTTTGTCAAAGATGGAAAAGGTAAGTTAATGTACTCTTTGGCAAAACTGTGGGCAAACAGATGCTTTCACGTATTGCTTGTAGAAATGCAGAACCCCATACAAAGGGCAATGTCAGTCAGAATTATAAATTCATATGCTGTTTCTTCCAGAAATTCTACTTCTGGGAATTTATCTTATAGCATTACTTACTTATGTGCAAGATAATTAAAGCATAGGATTATTCACTGCAACATTGTTATGTTGCACAACATCGCTGTACAACAATTAATCATAATAGTTTCATGCAACCAAATTCTAAGTTGCTATAATAGAGGATGAAAAAATGTCCATGTGGAAATATTTCTAAAATATAGTAGTACATTTGAGAAAGCAAATTATGTAGCATTGCATCTTTTTGTGGGAAGTTGAAAAAAATAGAGAATATATTTTCATTTGCTTTTTTATGCATAGGGAAACTCTGGAAAAAAGTTAAGACACTATTAATTAGGGTCACTTATTTGGGAAGGGGGGCACAGAAGAAAGATTTTTCACTGTAATACTTTTATAATGTCTGATTTTGAACAAACTTAATGGATGACTTATTTGAAACTAATTAACTGTATAATTAAGTTTGAAATGCTGCACTCAATTCATATCTGCTATTATAATTATTAATATTAAAATTGATATTAATATTAGATACCCTGAGTTCTAGTCAGACTCTGATACAAGCTGACTGTTAGACTCTGGCATACTCTCCTAATTTCTCTAAACTTTCCTAATTCATAAAATGTTAATTTTTGAGGGCCCTTGTCCATTTAACATCATAGTGACAAGAAATGAATGGATATTTGAAGAACAAGATGGGATGTGCTGGGGCTTTGAAAATGAGCACTATGGGAATGTGAAGTGTTTTGTTTCCTTTATTTTAGAGATGAGAAAATTACAATGTAGAGAAGTTAAGTAACTTGCAGGGAGCTCCAAAGCCATTTGGTGACAGAAAGGGGATATGGACCCACACTCTGTGTGAGTTCAAACCTGCTGATGGTACCACTGCCTGAGTGATGCTTTCTATCCTCAAAGGTCTGATCAGGCATCAGAGGCCAGCACCAAGTAAAAGACAGCACCCCAGTTCTAGGTTTCCTCCCTGCTTTGTTGCTGCTCAGTCGCTCTGTCATGACACTGTGATCCCATGGACTGCAGCACGCCAGGCTCCCCTGTCCTTCACCATCTCCCGGAGTATGCTCAGACTCTTGTCCATTGAGGTGGTGATGCCATCCAACTAGCTTATCCTCTGTTGCCCCCTTCTCTTCCTGCCCTCAATTTTTCCCATCATCAGGGTCTTTCCCAATCTTTTCCATCAAGTGGCCAAAGTGTTGGAGCTTCAGCTTCAGCATCAGTCCTTCCAATGAATATTCAGGGCTGATTTCCATTAGGATTGACTGGTCTGATCTCCTCGCAGTCCAAGAGACTCTCAAGAGTCTTCTCCAGCACCACAGTTCGAAAGCATCAATTCTTTGGTGCTCAGCCTTATTTATGGTCCAACTCGCATATCTGTACATGACTCCTGGAAAAACCATAACGTTGAATACATGTACCTTTGTCCACAAAGTGATGTCTCAGGGTTTATTGCCTTGCTCCTGCTCAGACTGGAAGACTGACAACCAGCCACTGTCAGGAAGAGCCCTGTTAGGTCCTTGTGTTTTCCTACTAGTCACATCGATTTATCGACCATGTCATCTAGGGCAATAGGGCTCTCACTTGAATGGAATGTGGATTTAGTCGGGGAAGGGGGTGTTCCCCCTTAAATTGAAGCCCTGCATTTTAAGCAGCTCCCTGTTCCAGAATCAAACAACACATCCCTAGAACTTAAATGACACCTAAACCATGCAGGGCAATTTAGATGCACTTAGAAGTGCCAGCACCTGTGTGTCCAGCTGTCTCTGAAAAGGAGGGATCGTTTATCAAAACGGCTCCCACACTGCTCTGTTTTGTGCGACCGCGGCCCCCAGGCGCCCATCAATGTCGAAGCTGCGTGGTGTGGGGAGTGCTCCCCAGAGTGGCCATGAAGAAACGGGTTTGCTTCGTTTCCACTGGAAACTCCAGAATAATTTTCTGGTGGTGAGTGAAGGCCCTTACTTGCTATGATCCTTTGAGGGGGGCGGTGGTTGCTGAGGTTTTTTAATCTCAGCCTCAAGCATGTTTTGGAAACCAGCATACGATTAATTTCCCGATTGCTGCAGGGTTGTTTTAGGACTTTTTTTTTTTCCATTTTAATTTTATTTTAAAGCTGGGACACTGCAAAGCTCTGTAAACAAAGTAATCGATCAATTGCTATCAGCAGTTCTTGTGAGAGGGCAGACTAAGTTGATGGATTCCGGACAATAGGAAAAGAATAGTGCAAGCAGCTGGAATAAATTAATGGACATGATTATAAGTGGAGACAGGGGTCCCCACAGATGTTCTTAAAGGAAAACATTCATTCTGGCTCCAAGGCGCCTGTGTCCCTCAGGCCACATGGAGTTGATTGTGGCTGGATGCTTCTCATTTACAGCCTCTAGTCCATTTTTGAGTCTTCTTGCTTTTGCAATCTGATGCTTTACCTGGACTGCAGATGGCAGAGATTGAAAATGGTTGCTTGTTTATTTTTAATTTGCATCAAGCCACCAAATGTTAGTGCGGGGAGAGACACTTCTGTGTGTGTGTGTGTGTGTGTGTGTGTGTGTGTGTGTGTGCCCTAACTCCCTTCTGTGAGAAAGCAAGACTCTGGATTCCAGAAAGGAGACGTGATTTACTCAAGGGCACGACTGCTTGTTGTCAGAACCAAGCCTCAAGTTCAAGGTCTCTGCCTTCACGCTCAGCACTCTGATCTTCATCACATCACATTGCCCCCCAGGTGTCATTCAGATAGTTGTAACATGAACAACATTGTGGGTGTGACCTCTTCCTGCACCTCCTTCTTCCTCCCTCTTCACTTTCTCATCCACCTTTTGTAGCACCTCCTGTTTACATTCCCCCCAAACAGTTTCTGAACCAGAATTCTTTGCTATCTATTTATTGTTGACTGTTTTAAATGCTATTTCTACTTAGGCTTTTAAATACTACCTATGCCCCTGCGTGGTTGTTCCAATATCTAAGTTATTGATCATGTGTGTTCTCAGCTCCTGCCAGGACTTCCTGCTCCTGTGCAGAGTGTTAGGTTGGCTCACGCTCTTACCACCACTCTGCACGATGTAGGTGGGCCTCATCAATTAGCTGAAGGTCAGAGTCGAACAAAATCACTTGTGTACTTGAAGAAGAAATCATTCTCCCCCAGAGTGATTTGAGACTTTATCTGCACCGTGGACTCTTCTGAGGTCAGGTCACCAGCCCACCCACCCTGCGGGTTTGGGGCTTGCTGGCATCCATACACCATGTCTTTGTCACTTTCAGGAATTCTCTTTCATCTGCCTCTTCCTTCCCAACTGAGGAACTCCAGTTCTTCATGTAACACTCAATTCAGCTTTCATCATCTCTCAACTCCTGGCAAAATGTCCCCTCTGTTTCTCACTTCCTGCAGTTTTCTCCAAGACATAAACATTTTTACTTCTCTTTAAAAAATTCATTCTCTCCTGCTCATCTTCCATAAAAGTTGTGTCTCTTCTCACTGTAAACACCCTGAGGGCAGGGGATGTGCTTTATCATTTTTCTTTCCCCGAGTCCTACTTCGTGCTGGTCCAGGTACATGGCACGTGCTTGCCGTTAATAAAAGCTCACTCAGTCAGTGAGTCAGCAGATGCTAGAGCTTGAACATCTCCACCGAACCCCGAACGGACATGCCCAGTGACTCCTGCCCGCTCTCTGGGGTGTTCAGTCAGTTTCCTTCTCACGTCATCTGTTCAAAACAGGCATCTTGAGCTGCAGCTTGCATACCTGCCCTCTTAAACCTGTTCTTCCTCTGACCTCCCTCATCTCAGCAAACGGTGTCACCGTCCATGCAATGGCTCAGACAAAAGTATTCATTTTCCCTCACTTCTAGTCTGGCTGCAAATCTCCTGACTCATCCCAACTGTGGGCTCATCTTCTTGGCAGCCCTTGCCTGGCACTGTCATCTCTGGCTAATAGCACCTGACCTGTCCTTATCATGTTCATTTCCTTCTCTGTATATCAGCCCATCTGATTGATTGTTTACAGTGTAAAGCTGTTCCCTGAGCACCTTCTATGGTTCCTCTTTTTTTTTTTTGCTTTTATCTTTTCCCATTTTTGGGGGGCAGTGGGTCATGCCAAATAGTATGCAGTTCCCCAACCAGGGTTGGACCCCCTGAAGTGGGAGGGCAGAGCCTTAACCATTGGATCACCAGGGAAATCTCCTGGCTCCTCTTAAATTATCCATTCATCTCTCTAAGGATAAAGGAGATTCTTACCATGGCCTAGGAGGTGCTATGGGACCTGCCCTTGCCCCTCTCCAGGGTCACTACCTACCACTGTGTTCCTTCTCATTCTTGTGCAGTCTAAGGACTGCTGTTCTTCAGAGACCCCCAACAGGTTCTAACACTGGGAGCTTCACTGCTTTCTCTCCACCTGGACTGCCCTTCCTGGAGTTTCCCATGGCTTGGTTTTTTTTTTTTTTTTTCTTGGCTGCACTGGGTATTAATAGCAGGACCTGGGATCTTCTAGCTTTGTCTCAGCTTGCAGGATCTTTAGTTGTGGCTTTGGGATCTAGTTCCTGGACCAGGGTTCAAACCCTGGCAAGCTTCATTGGGAGCTCGGAGTCTTAGACACTAGACCTCCAGGGAAGTCCCTCCTATGGCTTGCTTTCTGAGGTCATTAAGTTTACCTCAAAGACCACTTCTGCAGAAAAGGCTTTCCTATTCTCTCCCTTTCTTAGGAAGCACCACCCTCTTCCCATCAGGCTCTGCCATTGATCCTTCTGGTATGAACAACCTTAAGTATTGGGCTTCCCTAGTAGCTCATCCCAGGTGGTTCATTGGTAAAAAAAAAAAAAAAATCTGCCTGCCATTGCAGGAGACATGGATTCATTTAGTCCCGAGTGGGGAAGATCCCATGGAGGAGGAAATGGCAACCTACTCCAGTATTCTTGCCTGGAGAACTCCATGGACAGAGAGGCCTGCTGAGCTACAGTCCATGGAGTCACAGAGTCAGACACCACTGAGCATGCAGGCTGTCATGTAGTGGCACAGATGGTAAAGAATCTGCCTGCAATGCAGGATACCCGGTTTTGATCCCTGGGTTGGGAAGATCCCCTGGAGAAGGGAACGGCTACCCACTCCAGTATTCTTGCCTGGAGAATTCCATGGGAAGAGGAGTCTGGTGGGCTACAGTTCATGGGGCTGCAAAGAGGTGGGCAAGACTGAGCATGCATGCATATATATAGTGGCTCAGACAGTAAAGCATCTGCCTTCGATGCAGGTCCCCGGGTTCAATCCCTGAATGGGGAAGATCCTCTGGAGAAAAGAATAGCTACCCATTCCAGTATTCTACTAGTTGAAATCATTTTGCTTATTTGTTTGCTTGTGTCCCTCCCCGACTCAGGTAGGAGCTCCATGAGAGCAGAGACTTTAAAAAAACAAGCTGTGTTTCCTGAGTGCCCAGAACATGCCCAACACATAGTAGGTAGACAATGATCATTTGCTGCATAAATAAATATAAGACACAATGTTTAATAGATTTGGATGCTTTGATTTGAGTGGTTATTTTCCCCTCTTTAAATGTACTCAGCATATTCTTGGCAAGAGAAGACAAGGGAGTGAATACAAGTCAGATGATATATGGGGAAATGAGAAAATAAAAAGGCAAAACTGCTGAGCTACTGAATAGTGAATCATAAGGGGAACTTTCTTATTTTCAATATCTTTATTTCCTGGAATAGAAATAGAATATCTTCGTTGGGAAAGGAAATCCCAGCAGAACTTGCAAAACATGAACGAGAATTGCTTTGCCTTTTTGTTTTGCTTTACTTTGCTTCGATGTATGAAATGAGGTTTCCGTGCAACTTTATTAGGTCAGTGTTTACAATAACATTATCCTCAGGGCAGAGGAGAGAGATCAGAAGCATTAGAGAAGGATACTGGGCAAGAAACTACCAGGTTTTCAGACCTACTCTGTGCTTTATGGTAGTTACAATAGCAGCTGAAACTGATGGAGAAATTCGCTGTTGTCAGACAGTGACATGCGCTATCTGATTTGATTCTGTTCAATCTTTATGGCATCTGGATAAATTAGTACCATTGTCATGACTTTGTTGATGACGAAACTGGCGCAAAAATATTTCAATTTCCAAGTCACATGGTTCACGCCTGATGAAGGCGTCCCTTCCCCTCCCAGGATCTGCTTGATCCAGTCTCTTTTCTTCTAAGGCTTTCTCGAGACTGGACTGTCAGGTTGTCGCTGGATGGTCGGGTGTGTTCTCTGATTCCTTCTGACACACCAGCTTCAGGACATGGGATCCCGCTGGTGTCCAAGCACGTATGGGGCATCTGTGACGCGGTGGAGAGTGTGTGAGCCCTCTATTTAGAGATCAGAGGGAACTTGAGCAGGCTTGAGGGTGGGGCATAGGCTTTGTTCATCTCTAGACTCCCAACACTTGACACAGTGCCAAGAACAGAGAACATATTCCATAATTTTTAACTTTCCCCTGAACCTGCTATTTTACTTGATCTCTCTCTCTCTCAGAAATCCTCTTATAACTCTGGTGGATGAATCTGTCACGAAAGTAATGGCCATCTGGGATAAGGCTGGTAATAGTGCATATTGTGGCTAAATATAGTGTGTCATCTCTATAAAGCACTTTGCAGAGCACGGACCAGAGGCCTACAGTCTCTCACTTTCCTCATGTTGGATATGGAAATAAAAAATATCATAGTGACCATATGAGATTTCTATGGGGTTCCATGAATTAATGTGCAGAACCTCTTAATAGTGTGCCAGGCTTATCATGAATACTTAAGAAATGTTAGCAAGAGCTATTAAAGTTCTTATGAAAACCTTGTGAGGAGCTCATTATGCATATGCCCATTTCATGGATGCTATCACCGAGCCTTGGCAGGTTAAGTGACTTTTCCAAGTCCTCACAGGTAGGAAGCAGAAGTCCTTAGGTTTGTACCACTACCTGTCTCTGACTCTAGTATGCTTGAGTCCTCCATAGGACATTTGGCAGCAACTGGAGACATTTCTGATTGCCACCCCTGGTGGGTGTTGCTATTGGCACATAGTGTGTTGAGGTGTAGGGTGTCCTGAACATCCTCCAACACACAGGACAGCCTCTATAACAAAGAATGCACTCAGCCGCTTCAGTCATACTTGACTCTTTGTGACCCCATGGACTGTAGCCCGCCAGGCTCCTCTGTCCATGGGATTCTCCAGGCAAGAGTACTGGAGTGGACTGCCACGCCCTCCTCCAGGGGATCTTCCTGACCCAGGGATCGAACCTGCATCTCCTGCATCGCAGGTGGATCCTTTAGCCACTGAGCCACCTGGGGAGTCCTCAACAAAGAATAATCCTGTCCAAATGTCACTGGAGCCATGGTTGAGAAATTGTGCTTTGACCAGTGATCAGTCCCATCGATTCACCACAACGCTGTAATCACAATCTAATAACCACAGAAAGGACACCCATAGGCAGTGCTGCCAACCTTACTCCCAGGGGATCTGGTCACCTTCAGTTGCCTGGAAGCTGGTGGTGTTAGCAGAGATGATTCAACTGGGCCAGCCTGGGGCATCAGTTCCTCTCTAAGTCTTAATGAAACTCCTGGTAACAGTGTCATCGTTGAAGGAATTCTATTTCGATCACAACCCCAAGATTACCCTTTGTGATGTTTGCCACACCTATAATTCATTAACCCGTGAAATTTTCTCTTTATGTCGTCTTCCTTTTTTGCAGTATAAACTCTCTGATGTACAGGGACTGTGCAGGGCTTGTCCACTGCTTCTTCTTAGCTCCTGGAAGAAGGTTCTGAATGATAGTCTAAAATAGGTCCAAGTTGGAGACATACTTGTATAAATAAATAATCCAGGCCAGCAATTTAAAATATAAAAAAAGGGTCTCATGCCCAGGAGAAAAATTTGTGCTATTAAAGATGTGTTAGGCAGTATAGAATGTTTAAAGGATTTGAAATCCAATGTTCATTTATTCAAGCATTCATCAACTAGACATGTGTTGTGCTTAGTCACTCATCATGTTTAACTCTTTGTGGCCCCAGGGACTGTAGCCCGCCAGGTTCCTCTGTTCATGAAATCTTCCAGGCAAGACTATTGGAGTGGGATTGCCATTTCCTCCTCCAGGGGATCTTGCCCAGCCAGGGTTCAAACCTGTGAACCTGCATTTCCTACATTGGCAGGCAGATTCTTTACCACTGAGCCAAACCAACTATCATCTAATATAAAGTAAAATTCTCAAAAAAAAAAGATCATTACAGGGTTATATGCGGCTTCTGGGCACAGAGGGTGTTCAGTCGGTGGCTTTTAAACATGTCCATACATTCTTGGAGACACCATCCATTAAGAGGGAGCGTCTCTGTCCTTCCCTTTAAACCTAGGTAGGCTTGGGGAGTCCCTTGGCTAATAGAATGTGGCACAAGTGAAGCCGTGTGACATCTGAGGCCTGGCTGGGAAGAAGCAAACAACAAGCTTAGCGAACTTGTAGAGAGAGTAGAGCATCAGAGAGGGAGAAAGAGACACACGGAGAGACAGAGAGAGAGAGAGACCCACGGAGCCTCAGATGGTCTGTCCAGGTGTGCGAGTGAAGATGCCTGGGAGCCAGACACATCCTGACTGCAGACACATCTTCTGCTTCGGGGACATCTAGTAGGGAAGGGTCAGGAGACGGGGACACATATTTTGGAAGTTGACTCTTGAATGTTATATTGAAGTCAGATATTTGTAAAAGTCCTACATGATTTATTCTGAAGACTGGCCAGTAATGGGGATTTTTCTCCAGGGTCGGGGAGATACAGTAAACATCTGAGAAGATTCAAGACTCTGTGAACCATGACCTCAATATTTTACCGTGTAGAATTCCGGCTCATTACAGGTTGTTTGGAGTAAAGTATCATTACATGATCTATACGGAAGAGAGGCAGTTAGATGCCCATCAAAACCATGTGTATGCAGTTGTTTTGCTTCTGTTATTCTAGAAATAGATTTTCATTTTAATCTGAATCTTTTTCTTTTAATTAAAGTATCTCTGATGTACAATATTATATGTTACAAGTGTACAATATAATGAATCACAGTTTTTAAAGGTTAGACTCCATTTATAGTTACAAAATTTTGGCTATATCCTCCATGTTTTACAATGTATCCTTGTAGCTTATTTTATACATAGTTGTTTGTACCTCTTAATCCCCTACCCCTATATTCTTTGCTTCCCTTAATTCTCCCAATAAAAGTGTATAAAATATAATTAGACAACATATCAGACAGCCCCTTCTTATTCGCAGTACAAACAACTATTTTAATGAATATCCAAAGATTGTTTCTTTAAAAAAACTGGAACTTATCTCCCATTTCTTCTCTTACAAAAGAGAACAAGAAAAAAAAATAATGTCAAGAAATGGAGCCAGAGAAGATTCTCCAAAGGCCGTGATCTTCTCTATAGCAATCAAGCATTTGGCAGCATACGAGGGATCAGGGGAGACCACAGATGTCCACATCTGAAAAGCAATCTTTCCTCCCAGTATTGTGACATTTGGCTCCACCTTCTGCCCTTTGGATAATAATATTCCAGTGTGATCTGATGTCATCTACCATTGACAGTGTTTATTTTTACTTCTTTCTGATGAGAGAGAAATACTATGCCAGGTTTAAGACTATCTGCTTCCCACATGATGGAGAAAACAGTTGCCTTGACAAGACTGCAGAGGGTTGAAGGGCTACGAGCAGCAGAACAGGCAGTGTTTTTGTGAAACAGCAGACACTCAGCTTCTCTGGCTACTTGAATTATTGATGGTGATTTCGGCACTGCGCTTGCAATGCCTGGAGCGATTAGGGCTCTGGGCTAGAAAAGCTGGAGGAGTTATTTCAGAGTCCAGTACATGGCTTAGTGGAGCCAGAGCCAGAGGGGCTTCTGCCTTGTGGAGACCCTTGGGGTTGAGCCAGGAGGGCGCTCCACCTGAGAACTATGAAGCGTGCACCATTGTGGTGGGCACCCAGCGGGCACGGAGAAGCCAAGAGCTCTAGAGTGTGTGTGCTCAGTTGTGTCAGACTCTTTGCAATCCCACCGACTGTAGCCTGCCAGGCTCCTCTGTCCATGGGGTTTCCCAGGCAAGAATTCTGGAGTGGTTGCCATTTCTTCCACCAGGGCATCTTCCCAACTCAGGGATCGGACCTGCATCTCCTGCGTCACCTCCATTGGCAGGTGAATTCTTGACCCCTGTACCACGTGGGAAGCCCCAAGAGCTCTATGTGTGTTCATTGCTTCATTGGTTTATTAAGTCCCTGGAGCACAGAGGACAGATATAGGCTTGATGTCAGTTGTCATTGGTGATTTGTGTGACTTGATGGGGGCCCTTGAAGCTCTCTGAAGATTAGAAGTGACTCCCAAATTTCTCAGTCACCATTATATACCTAGAGTTGGAATTGGATGTCAGAGGATGCAATGCCTCTGAGTTCTTCTCTGAGTTCTAAACAAGCTGAGGAATGAAGAAAAGAAAGCTAGATTGGGATAGAAAAGTCAGAACATTCCCCTGGCCCTGCATCAGTGCAGGAAGACTGCAGGTCTCAGCTTGTAGAGCTGGTAATTGAAGCTTCTAACCCAGATCCAGGGAATGAGTTGGGCTCATTTCTCTGGTCACCAGAATCCTGGGTCTGGCAGTCTGCTCAGCCTCTACTGCCAAGTTCCCTGGGTCCAAAAACAATCAAGACCTCCGGCAGTCCATCCATGTGATGGAATAGTAGTCAGCCTTAAAAAGGAAAGAAATGCTAACACATGCTACCATCTGGATGAACCCTGAGGATGTCAAGCAAAGTAAGGGAAGTTACGAAAAGCAAATGTGGTAGGATGTGACTTTTCTCATATGAGGTATTTACAGGAGTCTCATTTGTAGATGCAAAGAGTAAAATGGTGGTTGCTAGGTCTGGAGGGAGGGGAAATGGGGTATTGTAATTCAATAGGCATGGAGCTTCTGTTTTGTAAGATAAGTGTTCTGTGGATGGATGTTGGTGATGGTTGCACAACTGTGTGAATGCACTTAACACAGCTGACCAGTGCACTTAGAAATGGTGAAGATGGTTGGTTTTCTTATGTGTTTATATATATATATATATATATATATATATATATATATATATACATGTATATATATATATATATATGTATGTATTTAACCACAGTTAAAAACAGAAAATAAAAGAAAATGTTTAAAAATAGAAGAGAGGAGAAAATGCTTTATCTTACCAAAAATAGAACTTGGATAATCAAAAGCTTCACAGGGGCCTATACAGGCAACTGAGTAAACTCTCTCAAAGACAGAGCAATTGAGTATAGGATTTGAAGTCAGCAAAGTGAGGCATTGAGAGCTGGGTTGTAAAATACATTATTGAAACAAAAATATAAGCTTGCAATTAAATACATGACATTAAAAACAATCATAATGTATAAAAATTAAGGACTTAGATTTATTTCTCCTTTTTAGTGCATTCTGTATGTACACAAAGCATATTTTATTTAGCTTACTCAACATTTCAGATGCTCTTCCTATAGGAAGCTACAGACATCATTTGGCGAAATTCCTTCACTGCAAAAATCCTCTTTACTATGCATTTTTAAAAAAGCTTCAGAAAGCTGTGGTACATATACACAATGAAATGTTACTCAGCCATTAAAAAGAATACATTTGAATCAGTTCTACTCAGGTGGACGAAACTGGAGCCTATTATACAGAATGAAGTAAGCCAGAAGGAAAAACAACAATACAGTATACTAACGCATATATGTGGAATTTAGAAAGATGGTAACGAGAACCCTGTATGTGAGACAGCAAAAGAAATGCAGATGTATAGAACAGTCTTTTGGACTCTATGGGAGAGGGCAAGGGTGGGATGATATGGGAGAACGGCATTGAAACATGTAAATTAATCATATGTGAAATCAATCACCAGCCCAAGTTTGATGCTCGATACAAGTTGCTCAGGGCTGGTGCACCGGGATGACCCAGAGAGAGGGACTCGGGAGGGAGGTGGGTGGGGGGTTCTGGAAGGGGAACACATGTACACCCATGGCAGATTCATGTCAATGTATGGCAAAACCAACACGATAATGTAAAGAAAATAAAAAAATAAATAAATTAAAAAATAAAAAAAAAAATAAAAAGCTTCAGAAAGAAATCCTATACACACACACACACACACATACACACATATATTTGTTGTTGTTCAGTTGCTCAGTCACATCCGACTCTTTGCAACCCCATGGACCACAGCACGTCAGGCTTCATTGTCCTTTACCATCACCCAGAGCTTACTCAAACTCAGGTCTATCGAGTCAGTGATGCCATCCAACCATTTTGTCTTCTGTTGTCCCTTTTTCCTCCTGTCTTCAATCAATATCTATCTATCTGTATATATCTGATTCGTTTTGCTGTACAGTAGAAACTAACAAATTGTAAAGCAACTGTACTTTAATAAAATTAATACAAAAAATTAAAAAGAAAACCTCAGAGAAGAAAGCCGGACACCTGTTCCAATTAGTTGCCATGTCCCTCAGTTTAATAATTGTTCTGTCCCCCCATCTACATACGGAAGGTTTTTTTCATTTCAATGTGCACTTTGGTAATAATATTTACAATGTAACTGTGGCGAGGCTAGTCTTGGCTGCAGTTTCTGTCTTGCTGTATTAAACCCACCTGTCACCTCATTTATTTACAGCTAGGACTGCTGCTTGTCTGGTCCCTTTCTCTTCATCACTCACCATCTCCTTGCCATGAGGCCTGTCTGCGGCAAATACCTGGGGCTCTTTAGCTGAGTCCTTTCTTCCCCGAACTGCAGGCAGAGGCAGCAAGACTGCTGGGGTGCAGCCCCCCCGAGGAAAACCCTCAACTGATGACACTCAGAAGCAGTGGATATTCACCCCAGTGTCCTTAACTTTGGGTGACATAACTCAGCAAGAGTTATCTGCTGGACATGGTCAGTCCTCAGTGGTATGGACCCCTCCCACCCCGCCTCCCACTTGCTTGCAGCAGTGACTTGCTCATCAATGCACGATTCACTGTGTTCCTTCCACTCTCTCCTCAATTCCCCATTCATTTATGATGCTTCCTGAGAACTATCCCCATCTGAATGAAACGGTGCATGCTCAGTTGCTCAGTTATGTCCAACTCTTTGCAACCCTATGGACTGTAGCCTGCCAGGCTCCTCTATCTGTGGAACTTTCCAGGCAAGAATACTACAGTGGATTGCCATTTTCTCCTCCAGGGGATCTTCCCAACCCAAAGATCGAACCTGTGTCTCCTGCATTGCAGATGGATTCTTTACCACTGAGCCAATCTTTGTTCAAGGTGTGCTTCTGGGACCACCAAGTTGCAGACATCTGTCTGCATCTTTTGACTTTTGCATTATTTTTGGAAGATTGCTTTTTCATTGCAAGTACTGTTGAGATCTTATACTTGACAGAAGTAAGGTTGGTGAATGTGGGTGGTGTGGTTTCAACAGACCCACTCCCTCCAAGAGTATCGTTTCTGCAAGATTCCCCATCTGGCTATCAAGTCAAAAGGGTGTGAGAACGATGAATATGTTGCCTTCATTTCTCTTCTTTTCTTCACATGGATAATTTTATTTAAGTTTTTTGGAAGGTTCTAATGATAATAGAGTTATCAGTTGTGGAAACCTGATTCCTCAAAGGAAGGAAAAAAGGAATGAATACTCCCTCAGTACATACTGTGAGGAAAAGGCATTGCTTGGTGGTTTATACTTAATTATTGTATATTACCATCAGAATTTGGAAGATATTATTGCCCTGCCTAAAGATTAATTTTATGTGTCAACTTTACAGGGCTAAGGAATATCCAAGTAGCTGTTAAGATTTCTTGGTGTGTCTGTGATGGTGTCTCCAGAAGAAATTAGAATTTCAATCTGAATTGGTAGACTGAGTAAAGATCACCCTTCTCAGTGTAAGTGGGCATCATTTAACCTCTGAGGACCCAAATAGAACAAAAAAACACAGGAAACATAAATTCGTCCTCTCTCTTCTTTATCTGGGGCACTAACCTTCTCCTGTCCTCGGTCATCAGTTATCAGAGGTCCAGTTGCCTGAACCTTGCAACCTGGACTGAATTCTATCGCTGGTTTCCTGGGTCTCCAGCTCACCAATGGTAGACTGTGGGACTTAGCCTGTATAATTATGTGAGCCAGTCCCCATAATAAATCTCCTCTTATCTCTCTCTATATATACATCCTATTGGTTCTGTTTCTCTGGAGAACCCTGACTAATATACCCTGTTTTATAGGTAATGGTGTTGAGAGAAGGTGTGTTACCCAATGCCTCAACGTGTTCCTATGTAAAATGGAGATAATATTATGACTTTATTGCCTTGTGAGAATTACAGGCAATACCACAAAGGTACTGAGAACAATTCCCAGCAATTAGTATTATGTCAGCACATCTCAACTGCTGACTTTCTTTTTGCTATGACAAGACTGGTAAGTGACAAGGGCAAGAATCCCTGTTGGGTCTTCCTAGAAGCCATGCATGTTTCATCATTCCCACAAGGTTCTCTGAAACTCCAACCTTTGGGAAGAGGATGGTACTATCTAACAAACATCAAGCCAAGGATAACAAATAATATGAAAACGGTTAAGAGATTTTCCTAGTTAATGAAAATCTTAACCAGGGGTTAAGACTTCACCTTCCAACACAGGGAGTGAAGTTTGATCCCTGGTCTAGGAGCTAAGATCAAAGCATAAAATAGAACAATATTGTAACAAATTCAAGACTTTAAAAATGCTCTGCATCAAAAAAAAAACCCTTTAACAAAAGTAGTTTAAAAATTGTGTGTTGCAGATCATCACTGTTTGTAAGGTACAGCAACATTTACATCTTGTATAATGTATCCCAAGAGTTATGTGTGTGTGTGTGTGTGTGTGTGTGTGAGCCAGAAACACCCATGCACAGGATAATCAAGCATTTACATTGCTGTGTGGTGGGGCTCTGAATGCATTGATTTTATTTTTTTTGTCATTTTCTCTGCTTTTATATTTTTTGAGAATGAGCAGCTATTTTTGTACACCTGTAACTGTTAAAAGTGATCACTAGATGAAGTCTGCATGACGGACAAAATAAAATATTCATTGGTTTCTACAGATGAGACATGCTGGCATTGGGACCCTCTCCTTTAGCCCATCTGCAAATAGATGCTATAAAGGGAAGATCCCAGTCAGTATGGGCCTTCATATTTTTATTAATACTCAGAAATATGCATCCCAATAGGAACCATTTTCCATAACTATGAATAGAAGCATGGTGATGCTTAAGATGCTGTTGCAGCCTCTCAGTAAATAATGCATTGAGCTCAATGACTTATTTCTAGATTCCATCAAATAATTGGCCTCAGGTCACAAAGTACTTTCCATTTTGACCAGGGCTGGCCTGGGGCCTGAGACAGACCTGAACACGTGCATCGTGCCGTGTGTTTGTCTCTTACAGAGGTCTGACTCTCAATGAGCTGTGGCCTGGTGTGTGTATGTAGCTTCTCTGTACATCCATTCATCCTGTAGGGTGAGCAAGACAGCAGTTCCGAGATTCCAGAAAACATGGTGAGCAAAGAAGATGTACTAAAATGAAAATAGAGAAAAGAGAGAGGAATCTATAAATGATAATTATTGACAAGGATGTAAGGAAACATCCTTGTTTCCCTAATATGCTATTGGAAGGATAAAATGGGGTAAATAGTGGGAAAAACACTATTGTGTTGATGAGACAAGTAATGCTTCAACACACATGCACATCACACATACACATACTTGTACCAGTTGATGTGTGTAAGAGTGTTCATTCTTTATGTCTTCAATTATCTCCTCTTCCCAATCTGATTCCATGAACCACCATCATAATCGCTCCCTTCTGGATACCTCCAACTCTTTAGACCTGGGGCAGGGTCGTATGTTTTGTAAATAAAGTTTTATTGGAAACACAGAACAGGCCATCTGTTTACATGTTGCCTGTGGCTGTTTTCATGCTGCTATGGCAGAGTTCAGTAGTCCCTACAGAGACCCCATGGCACACAAGCCTTAAAATATTTACTGTATCTCCTTTTACAGAAAATGTTTGCTGACTCCTGATACCGTCTCCTCTCTTTTCCAAAACAGAACTAAAATAAGCCTGCCTAAATCCAAGTCTTTTCTTCCTATCTCATGCAGCTCAATATCTCTGAAGAAAAACTCACAGGCATATTGCCCTGTCTCCCTTTGCACTGTTAAGTGTTAATCCCAACTGAGATCTTAAAATAAGTTATTTTTACTGAATTCTACTGTTTGTTTTCTCTCTCAGCCTTCTAGATGAATAATTTATACCTTCCTCTCACTCAAAACCCTCCTTGAAAGCTTGGGACCTAATCCTCTCTCTCATTGTCATTGTTTTCTACCTCTAAGAACAAGCAGAAGTGAACAGAAAAGTTCTCACAAACACATCTGCTCTGTCTTCATATATACATCAGCTAGCTAATTCTGCATACCAAACTGCTCCAAACCTTAACACAATCATGATTTACTATTTTTTCTAAGCCTATAGATCAACAGAGCAGTTTTGATTATTTGGACCAGGGTTGGCTTATTTCATTTCACGTATTTGTGGTCAGCTCGTGACTAGCTTTGGTGGTGTGGGCTTCAGTAACTCAGTTCTTCCTCATGTCTCTCATATCCCTCAAGCAGGCTCATCTAGGCTTTTTGATAGGCTGGTGACCATGAAGCATCAGTATAAAAGTAGTTTTTCAGTCTCCTTTAATCTCCACCTGACACTATCTTATTGGCTAAAATAATTCAAACGTCAAATTCAAAGTCAGTGTCAGCATGGACACGGGAGACATGAAAAATCAAACCCACTAATACATCAATATCCTACTGTATTTACATAGTAGGATTACTTATCACTCTAGTGGTACAAGTCACCATCATCCTTGAGGTTTATTTTCACAATAATCTCAACCAGACTCCTTGATTCATACCTGGCTTTTTTGATGTTCACACTCATTGCAGCAATGAGAGTGACTTATTAAAGAGTAAACAACACCGCACCACTCTTCTCATCAAATCTCCCCAAAGACTTCCCCTTCCACTTAGAGCAAAAGCAAAGATCCTCACCTGGCTATCAAGTTCTACATGCCTTAGCATCCCTGTAACATTTTTGACCTCTTTTCTCCACTCTTTCATAGTCACTCTGATCCAGGCACCATAACCCACTTACCATGCCTCAGATAGTCCAAAATCCTACTTACTAAGGCCTTTGTATTCTGTTTGGAATACTTTTTCCTCCAGAAAGCACTGGATTTAGATTACTATACAGATGGCCACGTTATCAATGAAAATTTCCCTGACTATGCTGTATAACATATGACTACGCTACATTTTCTAACTGCAACAATCCTAATCCCCCTTCTCCTACTTTGTTTTTTTTCCCCACACATGACATACTGTGTATTCACATTTATTTTTGTTTGCTTCTTTGCTCAAGAATTTAAGCAGCCTAAGGACACCACTCCATTGGTTTACTGCTGTTCCCAAGGGCATAGAAGAGTGTTTGTCACTGAATAGGCCCTCAGTGACTACCTGTTGGATAGAGGAATGGATAAGCAAATTTAAAAAAGAGAAAAGAAGAAAATTAGAAAAACTTGACTATGCAGTGGCTAGAAATTCATCATGTGGATTAATTCATCATGGTGCCCTCTTATAAAGGAATATCATGTAACAATGAAACAGAGCAAATCACCACTATGCATATCAACAAGGATGAGTCACATTATATGATGCTGAGCAAAAAAAGTCAATTGCAAGAGAATCCTAGTGGCTCAGTGGTAAAGAATACACCTGCCAATACACAAGACTCAGGTTCGATCTCTGGGTCTGGAAGATCCTCTGGAGAAAGAAACAGCAATTGGCTACAGTCTTCCTATAGGGCTTCCCATAAGTTGCTCAGTGGTAAAGAATCTGTCTGCCAATTCAGGAGATTCAGAAGATGTGAATTTGACCCCTGGGTCAGGAAGATGCTCTGGAGAAGGAAATAGCAACCCACCCCAGTACTCTTGCCTGGAGAATCCCATGGACAGAGAAACCTGGGGGGCTACAGTCCATGGGGTCAGACATAGCTGAACATGCATACTCATTGTGGAAATTATCCACACAATCAGGTTGGTTTAACAGAAAGTTTTAGATTCCCTTTCTTGACTGTATCCTAGAGAATGAACAATAGATTCATGACAATTGTCCTGCAGCTTTGGTGGTAGGGTACCTGGGGAAATAAAAGCCCCTGACTGAGCAGGGTCTGGGATCTTCCAGAAAGCTGACTGTCAGAGTAGCCTTCAAGTTAAAAATAATACATTCTCTTGTGTTTAAGTGGCATTCTGCTTTAGGTAGTATCTTTTTTTTTTTGAATATGCATTGAAAGGAAAAGTCAACAATCAAGGTCAGTACAGGAAACAACTGGTCTAACCCTAAGACCAGGGCATAATTCCTTAACTGTATCAGGCAGTTATGCAGGAGATCCCTGTGTTCCTCTGAGTCATCTAATGGAAGCAATGAACAATATGTCTAACTACCTATTTAAAAACCACTTTAATAATGTACTACATCATGATCAAAACAAAGCAAACAGGACAATATGTCCCCCAAACACTGTGTAGAATCCCCAAACCATGGACTTTTGGGTCAGAAAGACCTGGGTTAAAATCCTAAATGTACAATTTATAAGCTGCATGCCCTTAAACAAGTTGTCTAAACTCTCTGAGCCTCAGTTTTCAGTTTTTCTTCTGTGAAAATTGAAACATTGATAAGTGTGTCCAAGGTTTTTGCAATGATTAATTGGAAAACAAAATATTAAAATTACCAAGTATAAGGCTGGCATTAAAACTTGAGTCATTGCATGAATAAATAAACTGTACAGTCAAGTGTGTGAGGCATGCAATTAACTATAAGTCAAAGTTTGAATGTGATAAAGGTACCTGCATTGTGCTCTGGAGAGCAGTGCCAATTCCTGTGTTAGGAGACACATCACTGGGGAGTTTATTTGGGATTTGCAATATGGTGAGACTTTTGGGTTATGGAGAACAGAGGAAGGTTTCTATGTTGACAGGGAAGAGAGGAGAGGTTGCCTGGAGACCCAAGACAAGGTTGGGGTTTTTACCAACTTGGCATTTAGTCATCGATCTACCAATGGAACTCAGGGTTTAATATTAATTTATATCCATACAGTACCACTAACATAGAAGCACAGTTTCTCAGTCAATATCTGGAAGCTTTAGAGCCTGTGCTTTTGAATTCTCCCCCTCTTCTTTCTTTCTTCTTTCCTTCCTCTCCTCTCTCCCTCTTTCCTTCCTCTTTCTTTCTTTCCTTTATTTTTATAAAGGTCATGTCCTCAGTGGGGTCAGGGACAATCAGTATAGATACTTATGCACTAACAAACAAACCCATCCACACTAGAGGGATAAGGACTGGAAAAAGCCTCTTGTCAAGTCAAGTAACGTTTTATTGCAAAATGCTTATAAAGAAACCTTCAGCCTTCAGAATTTTGGATTTCAAAATTGCAAATAAGTGATAGCCTGTATGGATGTTGAGCAAGGAGCCTGACCACACAAAAACACACTTGACCACATCTGCGAGAAACATCTTATAAAAGCACTTAAAGCAAGGGGTCATTCAGAGGAAATGTTAGGTCCATAGTCACTGGCTGCACAGTATATTCATTTCCTTTTGCCTTAAAGAAGCCACAAGAACTGGGAGGTCCTCTGGAGAAATCCAAGATGTCACATGCTAATTAACACAAATAGCAATCCTCACAGGGCTGGATTATGTCTGAAAAATCATCCTTGACAGTGCACATCTAAGCATCATAGGAAAGTGATGACAAATAAGTGTTTTCTCTCTGTGCTGGCTTGAAATGCAAGATATTTCAAAAACAAGATCAACAGAATACCAATTTGTCTGACAAGGGAGAGAAAATGTGAGGCATCTTTTTCTATTTTTTTCTCTTTTGAGATGTCAAAGATTTAACTCAAATTTGCAGCTCTTTGGCTTATTACTAGTGTGATTCCAAAAGCAAGGCTTAATGCACTGGGCTCTAATGTGGTTAACGTGATGAGAGCAAAAAGCACGATCCCATCATGCTCGTTTCAAGAAGATCTCTTAATTTCTATTAAGAAATCTTTGCAAGGGAATTGGCAGGGAGGCTTGCGCCAGTCGCCAGTTCTGATGATGCACCCATCAAGATATTGGTTTGTCTGAGCTTCAATCTTTTGTATTAAAATCAAGAGAGTCAGCACTTAGTGTAGACAACAAAAGACCACATGTGGACCCTGAGAGACCATCACTGAATTTGTCTTAATAACTTGATTTCACCAATGCAGTTATACAAACATTCTCATGCTTTCCGCTTGGAATGAGAATTAGAGTGGACCTGGGACCCTGCCCAGGGTGGATGAGACCATGGGAGCCAGTTGTCAAGTCCAGGCCACAGTCCTTGCAGGAAAAAAGAGTAGGATGAAATGAATTTTAAAACAATCCAAAAGGTCGTGATAAACTGGAATCCTGAAGATCTAGTCAATGGTCACGAAATGAGAAAATGTGGGATAAAACCAAAGAGTAGATTTTCCTTGTGGAAAGCACTGCCTTTGGGTTCAAGCAGAGGTAGATTTGAAACCCACTCCCTCACATCTCAGCTATGTGACTTTGAACAACTCATTTAAATTTTCTGAAATCTGAGCTGCTGTCTCTCCATCTGAAAAATAAAGAAAATGGTGTCAACTTGCTCTCGTTGTGAAGGTTAAATGAGAAGGTGGCAGAATGTCTGGCAGATGAAATGTGTTTGATAGAAGCAGCTATTATTATAGAATGGTGTTGTTGTTTGTGCTGATAAACACTGCTGGTGATGATGATGGTGCCCAGGTTGGTGATGATGGTGGAGATGGTGATGTTGATGGTGATGATGATAGTGTGATGTTGGTGATGGTGGTGTAGATGTGATGGTGATGGTGATGTTGGTAGTGGTGATGCTGATGATTACAAGTAGCAGTAATAGCCAGATGAATTCAGATCCAAGAAGGTCTGGAATTTAGGCTGATCAGAGCTTCATTGTCTCATAGCCTTATGGTGCATGAGGGTTTAAGATGAGCATAAAGGTGAACAAAACAACTTGGGAACCTAAATGTTGATTAGAAGAATTACCTACTTAGTGGGTAACCAAACTAAAATTACCTCTCTAATTTGTGCCATAAATCCCTCCACGTGCTGAGGACATGGAGGCAGACAAAACAGACAAAACTTCCAACAGAATTTATCTGCCAGAGGGGGAAGACAAATGACAAACACATAGACAAATGAATTCAGAGATAGGTCTTGATACTGATAAAATCTCCTAAAATGATACCAGGAATTATATACAGAGGGAAATAAATTTTATTCTGTGGAGATGAAAGATCCAGTACTGTTTTACCTAGAGTTGTCAGAAAAAGTCTCCTTGAAAAACAGATTTTCAAATGGAAACTGAAAAGGTTAAAAAAAAAGGAGAATTTAGTTTATTATGTAGGACTGTGTAAAGCAGGGTAAGGATTTTGGATTTTTTTTTTCCCTAAGTAGAAGGGAGAATGATTCAATGGTTTTATTCAAGGGATGACATAATCTGATCAAGCTTCAGAGAGATTACTGTGCTTGCTGAGTGCAGGGCTTTATTTATTTATTTATTTTTTTAATTAGTTTTGCCATACAATGACATGATATCACCATGGGTTTACATATGCTCCCCCTCCAGGACCCCCCTCCCTCCTCCCTTGTAACTTTTTTTTTTGTATTAAACATTTTTTTTATTAGTTTTGCCAAGCAATGACATGATATCACCATGGGTTCACATATGCTCCGCCTCCATAACCCCCCTCCCTCCTCCCTCCCCCCAGGAAATCTCGTTGCACCAGTCCCAAGCATCAATCCTGGGGCGGCTATTGCTTAGACATATGATAATTAACATGTTTCAATGCCATTCTCCCATATCATCCCACCCTTTCCCTCATCCACAGAGGCCCTGAGTCTATTCTATACATCTGTGTTCCTTTTGCTGTCTCGTATGCTGGGTTCTCGTTACCGTCTTCCTAAATTCCATATATATGCGTTAATATACTGTATTGTTGTTTTTGCTTCTGGCTTACTTCACTCTGGATAATGGGCTCCAGTTTCGTCCATCTGAGTAGAACTGATTCAAATGAATTTTTCCTTAATGCTGAGTAATATTCCATTGTGTATATGTACCACAGCTTTCTTATCCATTCGTCAGTTGATGGGCATCTAGGTTGTTTCCATGTCCTGGCTATTGTAAACAATGCAGCGATGAACATTGGGGTACATGTGGCTCTTTCAATTCTGGTTTCCTCGGTATGTATGCCCAGCAGTGGGATTGCTGGGTCATATGGCAGGACTATTTGCAGTTTTTTAAGGAACCTCCACACTGTTTTCCATAGAGGCTGTACTAGTTTGCAATCCCACCAACAGTGTAAGAGAGTTCCCTTTTCTCCACATCCTCTCCAGCATTTATTACTTGTGGATTTTTGGATTGCGGCCATTCTGAGTGGTGTAAAGTGATATCTCATTGTGGTTTTGATTTGCATTTCTCTGATAATGAGTGATGTTGAGCATCTTTTCATGCGTTTGTTAGCCATTTTTATGTCTTCTTTGGAGAAACGTCTGTTCAATTCTTTGGCCCACTTTTTGATTGGGTTGTTTATTTTCCTAGAATGGAGCTGCAGGAGTTGCTTGTATAGTTTTGAGATTAATTGTTTGTCCATTGCTTCATTGTCTATTATTTTCTCCCATTCTGAAGGCTGTCTTTTCACCTTGCTTATAGTTTCCTTTGCAGTGCAGAAGCTTTTAATTTTAATTAGGTCCCATTTGTTTATTCGTGTTTTTATTTCCAATATTCTGGGAGGTGGGTCATGTAGGATCCTGCTTTGGTTGATGTCAGAGAGTGTTTTCCCAATGTTATCCTCTAGGAGTTTTATAGTTTCTGCTCTTATGCTTAGATCTTTGATCCATTTTGAATTTATCTTTGTGTATGGTGTTAGAAAGTGTTCTAGTTTCATTCTTTTGCAAGTGGCTATCCAGTTTTCCCAGCACCACTTGTTAAAGAGGTTGTCTTTTCTCCATTGTATATTCTTGCCTCCTTTGTCAAATATAAGGTGTCCATAGATGCGTGGATTTATCTCTGGGCTATCTATTTTGTTCCATTGATCTATATTTCTGTCTTTGTGCCAATACCAGTGCAGGGCTTTAGGCTGGTGTGGGTGGAGGTGTTGAGCAGGAGAAAGCGGTTTGGGAGGTTGGTTTGGAAATCCATGAAGAAAGTGTGTTAGCTTCATGGTCATGGAGAAAATGATGTGGTCAAATTTGGGGATATGATTTGGAGATATACTGTCATGTCTTATATGCTTGAGTGACAGAACTCTTGAAACCAGGAATCAGCAGCCTCCTGAGCTTGGAAAAATCCAATCAGATGCCAGCTGGATAAGGAAAGTCTTTAGCCTTTCAGGGACTTGCCCTGCACAAAGGATACATTCCAAAGTCTGTACCTGAGCTTCACATTCTCTTCATTACCTTGCCCCTACTTAGCTCTGTGTCTTTCATTTGCACCAATATTTCTGGGACCTAAGTGATTGTTTATGACATCCTCTCTCCAGAACTCTTCACCTAACCAATCCTCACACTTTCTCCAGGTCTTACTTGATTTTTCTTTTTTTACTTTATTTTAGAAAATATTTGTTTATTTTTGGCTGCGTTGGGTCTTAGCTGTGGCTCAGTGGTTCTGTAGCTGCAGTGTTCAGGCTTCGTTGCTCCACAGCATGTGAGATCCTAGTTCCCTGACTGGGGATTGAACCTGCACCCCTGCACTGGTTAGGCCAATTCTCTTTTTTAATTTTTATTTTTTTTATTGTGTTGGTTTTGCCATACATTGACATGAAACCTCCATGGGTGTACATATGCTCCCCCTCCAGAACCCCCTCCCTCCTCCCTCCCGATTCCCTCCCCCTGGGACATCTCGGTGCACCAGCCCCGAGCATCAACCCTGGGCTGGAGATTGATTTCACATATGGTAATTAACATGTTTCAATGCCATTCTCCCATATCATCCCACCCTTGCCCTCATCCACAGAGTCCATAAGTCTGTTCTATACATCTGCGTTTCTTTTGCTGTCCCACATGCAGGGTTCTCGTTACCATCTTTCTAAATTCCATATATATGCATTAGTATACTGTATTGTTGTTTTTCCTTCTGGCTTACTTCACTCTGGATAATAGGCTCCAGTTTCGTCCACCTGAGTAGAACTGACTCAAATGAATTTTTTTTTAATGGCTGAGAAGTATTCCATTGTGTATATGTACCACAGCTTTCTTATCCATTCGTCAGTTGATGGGCATCTAGGTTGCTTCCATGTCCTGGCTATTGTAAACAATGCGGCGATGAACATTGGGGTACACGTGTCTCTTTCAGTTCTGGTTTCCTCGGTGTGTATGCTCAGCAGTGGGATTGCTGGGTCATATGGCAGTTCTATTTGCAGTTTTTTAAGGAATCTCCACACTGTTCTCCGTAGATCTTCCTTTAAATGCCATTTCCTTGGAAACCTTTCCTGACCGCACACGCTGGGTCTATCCGCTGGTACACACAAGCCTGGAGCCCTGCACTTCCTGGTCTTACTGACAGCATGATTACTAGGTAACTTCTCCTGAGGGCTCACTAGGTAGCAGTCTCTTTTGGCTGGTTCATGTGAAACATCAACCTTCATCCTCATAGCAGCATGATTAAGTACATGTATTAATTTTATTTTGCATAAAAAGGATCTGAGTTTTGGGATAACACAGCTCATGGTGAGTGGGATCGGGGCTAGAGCAAGGCAGGCTGACTCAAACACCATAGTTCTATAATTAACTATAATAATTCCGTACCTCACTCTCAGCCCCTTTCATGAGACTTACTGAGCCATCATCTCCCTGCTGAGCAGTGTGGACGTTTTGATCAGGACACTCTCCTCACGTGTATGGTTCCTTCCTGTGCACACAGTTGGCACTCCTGATGTCCCCAAGTGTTGCAGTGCCACCAACACCTGTTTTTTTGCATAAGGGTTGGGAATCCACCTGGGCTTTACATGGAAGGGTGGGCTGGGAATCTGGACTGCACCACTTAACCAGCTGCACATGTAGAGTTTTGAACAAGACTCTTAAATTCTCTGAAGAACAGACTCCTCACCTTCACCGGGAGATGACATCATTGGAGATGCTCTGAGAATTAAAATAGACGGTGTGAAACACATCAGCAGTTGTACTGGTAAAAGAAAAGTTCTTCACTTTTGTACATGATTTTTCAGCTTCTAAAACTAAATCATGATCGTTCGTCATTTGTCCTTAACACAGCAACTGATTGTCTGATTTTAAGATTCAAGCAGATATTTATAACACACACTTGTTTTGACCTATATTATTAATAAAGAAAGTATTTGGTGATGGTGGTCTGGTTGCTAAGTTGTGCCCGACTCTTTGTGACCCCATGGACTGTAGTCTGTCAGACTCCTCTGTCCATGGGATTCCCCAGGCAAGAATACGGGAGTGGGTTGCCATTTCCTTCTCCAAGAGAACTTCCAGACCCAGGAACTGAACCCACATCTCCTGTGTCTCCTGCATTACAGGTGGATACTTTCATCACTGAGCCACCTGGGAAGCCCAGTGGATATAATAAAGAAAATATAGACTGTGGTATAGTAACAGCAACTGCAGCAGTCTGAAGCAACCTGAAACCTCAGTGGCTTAACACAGCAAAGGTTTACTTTTGCTTCCCCCATAGTCCTGTGTGGGTTGAATGTGGTGAAGCAGAGAACCAAATTGCTTCTAACTTGTAACCGACACAAGAACTGGGCCTCATTTCCAATCTCAAGAATGGGAGTGTGGAAAAGTCTAGATTACCCAAACCATCTCTCCCTGGAATTGGCCCATCATTTCTGCCTGTGTTGCATGGGAGGGCAGAGTCACGTGACATCACCTAGCTGTGTGGGTGCTGGGAAAATGAAGACCAGCGCATGGACCTTAGCGGACATTTACAGCCTCTGCCAAGCCTACTGGGTGCTAAGTGCTAAGAAGAAAGACTTTCATGAACAAACTGTGTTTTCTCAGTATCAAATTGTACATTGTTTTCCATCTTAGTGTCATGAAATTTGAGCGTGTTTTATAATCAATAGTTATATTTCTCAAGGAAGGATTTAAAAAAAATCAGCAAAACATTGTTATTAAACTGAGGTTGTGTTTTACCATCAGTGATATATTAAAATAAAAAATTCCTTCAATAAACTCACATTCTAGTGGCAGGGAACAAAATTGTAAAATTTTTACAACAGAGTTGCATGAAATTTGCTGCACAAGAAAGCAAGATACTATCAAGGCAGTATCCTTACACATGAACCTCATTACTTACCAGTACATTTCCAGACAACCACAACAGACCAGACCAGACTAAGGCTAGAGTCTTGTTTCTGTTTTATGTTTTAATACAGAATTGAAAGCACTATGAGCCAGTGATGCCTGGTCACTGGTCAGCATCTGGGCTGTCACTGAGACAAAGATGCTTGGGCAGCTGCTGGACAGGATCCAAGAGCTGCCGCTGACCAGGGGCCCATAAGCCGAGGCAGAATGCCCAATTGGAACTACTGTCCTTTTGTGTTCCAAGTTTATGGAACCAATCTTGGGTCCAGTTGCATCATACATGCAAACTCAGTGACTTCAGTCATGTCTGACTCTTTGCAACCCCATGGACCCACCAGGCTCTTCTGTCCATGGGATTCTCCTGGCAAGGATACTGGCGTGGGTTGCCATGCCTTCCTCCAGGGGATCTTCCCTACCCAGAGTTCAAACCTATGTCTCCTGCATTGCAGGCAGATTCTTTACCTCTGAGCCCCCAGGGAAGCCCCGGGGTCCACTTGCCCATGAACAATAAAATCAGTCTACCGACACATGATTGTAGTGAAGGAAAGTGCACCTTTATTTCAGGGCACCAAGCAAGGGGGGGAGTGGTTGAGTGCGTGATCAGCTTGTGGATATTGAAAAATGGAATATTTTCTGCCCCATCAGTAAACAAGGATGTCACAGTCATGAGAAATTTCAGCCCTCCACGGTGAGCCCTAAGGGAATTCAGGAAGGAGAAGAAGACCTGCTATATAGCAGCCAACAGCCTATATCCTCTCCCTATGATGAACTCTGAGGAAAGGAAGTTCAGGATGTGAGAGCAGGATACCAGCCAAGATAGCAGAGATACATATGAAAGGAATGATTTCAGAGAGCCCAGACTCTTGCATTTTCCTATACACAGAAAAGGAGGCTTCTCTTTCAGTGGTCTTTCAGTGATAAAGAAACTGCCAGCAATGCAAGAGACTTGGATTTGATCCCTGGGTTGGAAAGATGTCCTGGAGATGGGAATGGCAATCCACTCTAGTATTCTTACCTAGAGAATCCCATGGACAGAGAATCTTGGCGGGCTGCAGTTCATGGGGTCACAAAGAGTTGGACACGACTGAGTGACTAACACACATATATAGAAAAGTGCTAAATTCCTTAACTTGGAATATCTGGGTTTCTTTAATTACCAATAATCTTTTGCTGTTCAGACTACCTGACCTTTGTTGCGAAACTTCTATATAATCTGGGTCCTGCCCTCGCTTCCTTGGAGCAGTTCTTTCAGGGTTACTTGAGATGCTACCTCCCAGGCTTAAGCCCTAAAAATTTCTGCCAAATACACCAAAAGTCTCAACTGTTAAGTTGTGAATATTTTTTAAGTCAACAGCATTCTTCTGATGGGTGGGTGGCAAGGTAAGTCGGAGTCAGCATCATCAACCCTCTGATTCTAGTTGGTCCGAGGTCTATGTGCTGGTGGTCAGTATGCAGTTAACTTCTTCCACCTGGGGGTAGTTTCTGAATCTGTGAAGCAGCTCAAAAATATGGCTCAAAATAGTATCTTGTCTTTGAAGGAGAACTAAAGGCTAATAGTCTTTGAAGGAGAACTAAAGGCCCTTGACTTTATTTAACGGCTAAACAATTATTATTTTGTCTTGCGTGACTGTTTTCCTTTGTTTCTGCATTTTCCTCACTTTTGTGATTAAATTTATTCTTTGGAACTGAGGGAAGGCCTCTAGGGTTAACCATTTTCCATAAATGAAAGGCAGGCTGAGGAAATGGAGGTCTGTCCTAGAAAGAAGGACCCCATGGGGTCCCACTTGTTTATAAAGGTGCAGTGCAAAGAAGCTAATTCAGCCTGGGAAGGGTTACAGGGGCCTCTTGGAGGAAGTGGTATCAGATTTAAAGAACAAATAACTATGAAAAAGAAAGAGGAAGACTTGATCACCAGGAAGTCAGGTAAGAGCATGGCCCTTTTTTAAGAAATGCATTGTTTACAATAGCCAGGACATGGAAGCAACCTAGATGCCCATCAGCTGATGAATGGATAAGAAAGCTGTGGTACATATACACAATGGAATATTACTCAGCATTAAAAAAAATTCATTTGAATTAGTTCTACTCAGGTGGACAAAACTGGAGCCTATTATCCAGAGTGAAGTAAGCCAGAAGGAAAAACAATACAGTATACTAACGCATATATATGGAATTTAGAAAGATGGTAACGAGAACCCTGCATGCGAGACAGCAAAAGGAACACAGATGTATAGAACAGACTCGTGGACTCTGTGGAAGAGGGCAAGGGTGGGATGATATGGGAGAATGGCATTGAAACATGTGAATTATCATATGTGAAATCAATCTCCAGCCCAGGGTTGATGCTCGGGGCTGGTGCACCGAGATGTCCCAGGGGAGGGAATCGGGAGGGAGGAGGGAGGGGGGTTCTGGAGGGGGAACATATGTAAACCCATGGCGTTTTCATGTCATTGTATGGCAAAACCAACACAATGAAAAAAAATGCATACAATTCTATACTGAGAACAGACATAGAAGTGAGGAAATATAAGGGATAGGAAGAGAAACAGACCCAGAGATTGAGAGAGAAAGAACCGAACCAAAGTGATCTCAGTCTCGATTCAAAATGAATAAATTAAGGGCTCTTACTTCAATACTAGGGGCTTCCCAAGTAACTCAGTGGTAAAAAAATCCACCTGCCAATGCAGGAGATGTGGGTTCGATTCCTGGGTTGAGAAGATCCCTTGGAGGAGGGCATGGCAACCCACACCAATATTCTTGCCTGGAGAATTCCATGGACAAAGGAGCATGGAGGGCTACCGTACATGCAGTCCCCCAAAATTGAACATGACTGAGTGAGCATGCACGCATGCACATTGATATTATCTGAGATGGAGTGACAGGTCTTGGCCTCAGTATGGAAAAGATATGCTTCTCCCATCCTAGGAATTAAGTTCTGGGCCCTTGTGTGACCTGAATTCCAGCAGTTTCAGATGTAAGAATGGAGAAGGGTAAGTGTGTTTCAGGGTGCAGGGAGGTGATGGAGAGGGAGTTTCCTTTATCTCAAGTCATCTCACAGGAGCCAGAAACTCAAACAATCTAGGATTTAGGGAAGCCGAACTTGTGGGTCAGAGCCTTGGTCTCTCCTTCAGGGGACCGTGGTTTCTAGTAATGCTCTTGCCAGGCCCCCAGGAGCTGCCACCATATCTCTCCTGGATTGTAATCATGTCCTCCACCATCTCCACTGTGCCTTATCTAGCTGCCTTCACCAAAGGATTCCTCCACCCCCTTGATTTTGCTGAAATCTTCATGAAGCACAAGGAGCCATCTCAAGAGCCAAGAGTGAGCTTGTACCCACATCACAGCAACAATGGCTAGTGACTGAACATGAACTGAGCCAGACCAGTTCACACCCTTGTTGCACACACTTGCACACAGATAAACCATGTATTTTCCCCACTATTAGATAGGCTGAGATGCCAGACTCACAAAGCAGCCACACCACGCCCCTCCAGCATGGGGTTCAGAAGTCACTACCCAAGCCTGTGTGCCTGGGAGGGAGGCCAGACCTTTGATGCCGATGGCAGGCTGTGACATTCAAGGCTGTGCTTTGTGAGTCCTCACCAGGGACTGCTTCTCTTCACCCATCAACTCTGCTCACACTTAGGGAATCTAAGACAGAGCTCAAAAAAGGAAATGAGAAAAATTCGACTTCAATGAGATTGTAGAGAATTATCTGTTTCAGATAAAAACCTATAAAGGCATTTTAATTTCACTGTGGATATAGGTTTTTCTAATTTATGTCTTAATACTATATATATATATATATATATATATATATACCTTAGAATATATAAATTCAAAGGTCTTATAGCTAAGAGTATGGGGGAATAAGTATTAATAGCCTTTTCAGGATCCAGGGAGTCTATGGGAAATAACTTTGCTCTGCCCACTCTCGTTGACTTGCATCCATCCCAGTGTCTACCCCTGTTCCTGTCTCACTCTATTCCAACCCCCTGTCTCCATTGACACCAGAATCATTTTCCTCTAACTCGTGCCTGATGTTGCTGTTTTCCATAAAACCAGTAGCTCCAGGCTGACGCTCCAGCTCTTCACCTGGTACATGGACCCATGTGTGCATTTCTCCTTCCCATGTCTCTCACCAGCACCTGAACCATCTAACAGGATGCCTCTCCTTCCTGGATCCCTCCTTGTCTTCCTGGTAAGAGTCGAGACCTCCTTTTTCTGAGCTTCTGCCTAGCATGCTGGGCACACCTCTGTTACCAGGCTGGAACTATGATTATTCGTTTTGATGTACCTGTCTTCCCCAGTTAACTATTGGGAACTCAAGGAGGAGAGGTAAGTTTCACTTACCTGTATGCTCCAGCATGAAAGAGGGGGAGAAAGGAAGGAAGGAAAGAGGGGAGGAAGCAAGGAAGAGAGGAGGAGGGAAAGGAAGCAAGGAAGGCAACACCATAGCCTGACAGTGTTTAGAAAAAATGCTTCCTTGTCACCCCCTCTTCCATCAGGAAACCCAGGTGACTCCACTTTGGCCAAGGGACCCTGAAAGAAAAAGTTCTGTACAGGAAGACAGAGGAATTTCTGGCTGTAGCTCTCACAAATGACTCTGACCCCAGGGTGAGCATCCGTTCTGACGCTGAATGGAAACAAAAGAAAAGGCAAAAATAGAAGCGTGGTTAATGAAGTGTGAGGAAGCCGGCCAGGCTCCCACAGCCGCCTGTGATGAAAACACCACTGTTCAAGTCTGCCCAACCTGCCGAGAGGCACATTCTGGGGCTCTGGGAAGACTCCGATTGCTCATGTCAGGAGCTAATATCATCAGCCACACCGCCTTCTGCTGCCTCCCCAGACCTCGGGGTGCAGAGTCAGACGTTGCTTCTACAAAGTCAACTGAGGAAGATGCAGGGCATCCTACAAGCCCAACTCTCAGTGAGCATTAAAACAACCTGTCTGTGCCTTCCTCCAGGTACTGAGTACCTGCTATTTGTTCTTTTTTTAATTAATCAAGTAACTAATTAACTGATTAATTTCACTGTACTGGGCCTTCATTGGGACACGGGCTCTCTCTAGGTGCAGTGAGCAGAAGTGACTCTCGAGTTGTGGTGCATGGGTTTCTCACTGCGGTGGATTCTCTGTGTATGGCTCATGGGTTCTAGGACACTCAGGCTTCGGTAGTTGCAGCTCCTGGGCTTGAGAGCACAGGTTCAATAGTTGTGGCTCATGAGCTTAGTCGCTGGGGGCATGTGGACTGTTCTTGGACCAGGGAATGAACTTGTGTATTGGCAGGCAGGTTCTTTACAATTGACCTACCAGGGAAATCCACCACTATTTGTTCTTAAAGTAGTCTTGGTTATCTACACACAAACGTAGAACAGCACAACTGACATAATTGCAATTTCTAGTTAGTTTGCATGATTTTTTTGGCTAAAAATTATGGAATCAATTTAGACACTGACTCTACCACTTGATCAGTGATCAATGCAAAGAAATAGAGGAAAACAATAGAATGGGAAAGACCAGAAATCTCATCAAGAAAATTAGAGATATCAAGGGAACTTTTCATGCAAAGATGGGCACAATAAAGAACAGAGATAGTATGAACTTAATAGAGGCAGAAGATATTAAGAAGAGGTGGCAAGAATACACAGAACAATAAAAAAAGATCTTCATGACCCAGATAACCATGATGGTGTGATCACTTGCCTAGAGCCAGACATCCTAGGATGCAAAGTCAAGTGGGCCTTAGGAAGTATCACTATCAACAAAGCTAGTGGAGTTGATGGAATTCTAGCTGAGTTATTTAAAATCTTAAAAGATGATGCTGTGAAAGTGCTACACTCAATATGCCAGAAAATTTGGAAAACTCAGCAGTGGCCACAGGACTGGAAAAGGTCAGTTTTCATCCCAATCCCAAAGGAAGGCAATGCCGAAATGTTCAAACTACCACATAATTGCACTCATTTCACACAATAGTAAAGGAATGCTCAAAATTCTCCAAGCTGGGCTGCAACAGTACATGAACCATGAACTTCCAGATGTTCAAGCTGGATTTAGCAAAGGCAGAGAAACCACAGATCAAATTGCCAACACCTGTTGGATCACTGAAAAAGTAAGAGAGTTCCAGAAAAACACCTGGTTCTGTTCTACTGATTATACCAAAGCCTTTCATTGTGTAGATTAAAAAACTGTGGAAAATTCTTCAAGAGGTAGGAATACCAGACCACCTCAACTGCCTCTTGTGAAATATGTATGCAGATCAAGAAGCAACAGTTAGAATCGGACATGGAACAACAGACTAATTCCAAATCAGGAAAGGAGTATGTCAAGACTGTATATCGTCACCCTGCTTATATAACTTGCATGCAGACTACATCATGAGAAATGCCAGCCTGGATGAAGCACAAGTTGGAATCAAGATTGCCAAGAGAAATATCCACAACCTCAGATACTCAGATGATACCACTCTTCTGGCAGAAAGTGCAGAGGAACTAAACAGCCTTTTGATGAAAGTGAAAGAGGAGAGTGAAAAAACATAGCTTTGACTATATGGACCTTAGCTGGCAAAGTAATGTCTCTGCTTAAATGTAAAAAAGAAAAATGGCTATCTGAAGAGGCCTTACAAATAGCTGTGAAAAGAAGAGAAGTGAAAAGCAAAGGAGAAAAAGAAAGATATTCCCACTTGAATGTAGAGTTCCAAAGAGTAGCAAAGAGAGATAAGAAAGCCTTCCTCAGAGATCAGTGCAAAGAAATAGAGGAAAACAACAGAATGGAAAAGACTAGAGATCTCTTCAAGAAAATTTGATACCAAGGGAACTTTCTGTGCAAAGATGGGCTCGATAAAGGACAGAAATGGTATGGACCTAACAGAAGCAGAAGATATTAAGAAGAGGTGGCAAGAATACATAGAAGAACTGTACCAAAAAGATCTTCAGATAACTATGGTGGTGTGATTATTCACCTAGAGCCAGACATCCTGGAATGTGAAGTCAAGTGGGCCTTAGAAAGCATCACTACGAACAAAGCTAGTGGAGGTGATGGAATTCCAGTTGAGCTATTTCAAATCCTAAAAGATGATGCTGTGAAAGTGCTGCACTTAATATGCCAGCAAATTTGGAAAACTCAGCAATGGCCACAGAACTGGAAAAGGTCAGTTTTAATTCCAATCGTAAAGAAAGGTAATGCCAAAGAATGCTTGAACTACTGCACAGTTGCACTCATCTCACATGTTAGTTAAGTGATGCTCAAAATTCTCCAAGCCAGGCTCCCCAGAACTTCCAGGGACCAAGAACTTTCAGACTTTCAAGCTGATTTTAGAAAAGGCAGAGGAACCAGAGGTCAAATTGCCAACATCCACTGGATCATTGAAAAAGCAAGAGAGTTCCAGAAAAACATCTATTTCTGCTTTATTGACTATGCAAAAGCCTTTGACTGTGTGGATCACAATAAACTGTGCAAAATTCTGAAAGAGATGGGAATACCAGACCATCTTAAGAAACCTGTATGCAGGTCAGGAAGCAATAGTTAAAATTGGACCTGGAACAACAGACTGGTTCCAAATAGGAAAAGGAGTACGTCATGGCTGTATATTGTCACCCTGCTTGTTTAACATATATGCAGAGTACATCATGAGAAATGCTGGGCTGGAAGAATCACAAGCTAGAGTCAAGATTGCAGGCAGAAATATCAATAATCTCAGATATGCAGATGACACCACCCTTATGGCAGAAAGTGAAGAGGAACTAAAAAGCCTCTTGCAGAAAGTGAAAGAGGAGAGTGAAAAAGTTGGCTTAAACTCAACATTCAGAAAACTAAGATCATGGCATCTCATCCCATCACTTCATGGCAGGTAGATGGGAAAACAGTGGAAACAGTGTTAGACTTTATATTTTTGGGCTCCAGAATCACTGCAGATGACGACTGCAGCCATGAAATTAAAAGACGCTTACTCCTTGGAAGGAAGATTATGACCAATCTAGACAGCAGATTAAAAAGCAGAGACATTACTTTGCCAACAAAGGTCCATCTAGTCAAGGCCATGGTTTTTCCAGTAGTCATGTATGGATGTGAGAGTTGGACGGTGAAGAAAGCTGAGCGCCAAAGATTTGATGCTTTTGAACTGTGGTGTTGGAGAAGACTCTTCTGAGTCCCTTGGACAGCAAGGAGATCCAACCAGTCCATCCTAAAGGAGATCAGTCCTGGGTGTTCATTGGAAGGACTGATGTTGAAGCTGAAACTCCAATACTTTGGCCACCTCATGCAAAGAGTTGACTCACTGGCAAAGACACTAATTCTGGGAAGGATTGGGGGCAGGAGGAGAAAGGGATGACAGAAGATGAGATGGCTGGATGGCATCACGGACTTGATGCCCTTGGGTTTGGGTAGACTCCGGGAGTTGGTAATGGACAGGGAGGCCTGGTGTGCTTCGATTTAAGGGGCTGCAAAGAATTGGACACAACTGAGCTACAGAACTGAACTGAACTGACTGATTTAGGTTCGTCATAACTTTTCTTCCTAGGAGCAAGCATCTTAATTTCATGGCTGGAGTGACCATCTGCAGTGATTTTGGAGCCCAAGAAAAAAGTCTCTCACTATTTCCACTGTTTCCACATCTATTTGTCATGAAATGATGGGACTAGATGACATAATCTTAGTTTTCTGAATGTTGAGTTTAAGCCAACTTTTTCACTCTCCTCTTTCACTTTCATCAAGAGGCTCTTTAGTTCTTCTTTGCTTTCTGCCATAAAGGTGGTGTCATCTGCATATTTGAGGTTATTGATATTTCTACTGGCAACCTTGATTCCAGCTTGTGTTTCATCTAGTCTGGCATTTGTCATAATGTACTCTGCATATAATTTAAATAATCAGGGTGACAATATACAGCCCTGATGTACTTCTTTCCCCATCTGGAACCAGTCTGTTGTTCCATGTCCAATTCTAACTGTTGCTTCCTGACCTGCATACAGATTTCTCAAGAGGCAGGTCAGGTGATCTGGTATTCCTATATTTTAAAGAATATTCCCGAGCTTGTTGTGGTCCACACAGTCAAAAGCTTTAGCATAGTCAATAAAGCAGAAATAGATGTTTTTATGGAACTCTCTTGCTTTTTCAATGATCCAATGGATGTTGACAATTTGATTTCTGGTTCTTCTGCCTTTTCTAAATTCAACTTGAACATGTGGAAGTTCATGGTTTACATACTGTTGAAGCCTGGCTTGGAGAATTTTGAGCATTACTTTACTAGCATGTGAGATGAGTACAGTTGTGTGACAGTTCGAGCTTTCTTTGGCATTGCCTTTCTTTGGGATGGGAATTAACACTGACCTTTTCCAGTTCTGTGGCCATTGCTGAGTTTTCCAAATTTGCTGGCATATTACGTGCAGCACTTTCACAGCATCATCTTTCAAATTTGAAATAGCTCAACTGGAATTTCATCACCTCCACTAGCTTTGTTCATAGTGATGCTTCCTAAGGACCACTTGACTTTGCATTCCAGGATGTCTGGCTCTAGGTGAATAATCACACCACCATAGTTATCTGAAGATCTTTTTTGTACAGTTCTTCTGTGTATTCTTGCCACCTCTTCTTAATATCTTCTGCTTCTGTTAGGCACCTACCATTTCTGTCCTTTATTGTGCCCATCTTTGCATGAAAAGTTCCCTCTGTATCTCTAATTTTCTTGAAGAGATCTCTAGTCTTTTGCATTCTATTCTTTTCATCTATTTCTTTGCACTGATCACCAAGGAAGGCTTTCTTTTCTCTCCTTGCTATTCTTTGGAACACTGCATTCAAATGGATATATGTTTTCTTTTCTCCTTTGCCTTTTGCTTCTCTTCTATTCACAGCTATTTGAAAGGCCTCCTCAGACTACCATTTTGCCTTTTTGCATTTCTTTTTCTTGAGAATGGTCTTGATCCCTGCCTCCTGTACAGTACCAAACCTCGGGCCATAGTTCTTCAGGCACCCTGTCTATCAGGTCTAATCCCTTGAATCTATTTTTCACTTCCACGGTATAATTGTAAGGAATTTGATTTAGGTCATACCTAAATGGTCTAGTGGTTTCTCCTACTTTCTTCAATTTCAGTCTGAATTTGGCAACAAGGAGTTCATGATCTGAGCCATAGTCAGCTCCTGGTCTTGTTTTTACTGACTGTATAGAGCTTCTCCATCTTTGCTGCAAAAAATATAATCAATCTGATTTTGGTGTTGGCCATCTGTTGATGTCCATGTGTAGAGTCGTCTCTTGAGTTTTTGGAAGAGGGTGTTTGCTATGACCAGTGCCTTCTCTTGGTAAAACTCTGTTAGCCTTTGCTCTGCTTCATTCTGTACTCCAAGGCCAAATTTGCCTGTTATTCCAGATATTTCTTGACTTCCTCCTTCTGCATTCCAGTCTCCTATAATGAAGTAGACATCTTTTTTGGGTGTTAGTTCTAAAAGACCTTGTAGGTCTTTATAGAACCCTTCAACTTCAGCTTCTTCAGCATTACTGGTCGGGCATAGACTTGGATTACTGTGATATTGAATGGTTTGCCTTGGAAACAAACAGAGATCATTCTTTCATTTTTGAGATTACATCCAAGTACTGCATTTCAGACTCTTTTCGTTCACTATGAGGGCTACTCCATTTCTTCTAAGGTATTCTTGCTTGTCCTATCACTTCATGGCAAATTGATGGGAAAAATGAAAACAGTGACTTTTTTCTTAGGCTCCAAAATCACTGCAGATTGTGACTGCAGCCATGAAATTAAAAGATGCTTGCTCCTTGGAAGAAAAGCTATGACCAACCTAGACAGCATATTAAGAAGTAGAGACATTACTTTGTGAAAAAAGGTCCATCTAGTCAAAGCTATGGTTTTTCCAGTAGTCATATATCGATGTGAGAGGTGAACTATAAAGAATGCTGAGCACCAAATAATTGATGCTTTTGAACTGTAGTGTTGGAGAAGTCTCTTGAGAGTCCCTTGGACAGTAAGGAGATCCAACCAGTCCATCCTAAAGGAAATCAGGACTGATGCTGAAGCTGAAACTCCAATCCTTTGGCCACCTGATGTGAAGTACTGACTCACTCACTGGAAAAGACCCTGATGCTGGGGAAGATTGAAGCCAGGAGAAGAAGGGGACAACAGAGGATGAGATGGTTGGATGGCATCACTGACTTGATGGATATGAATGTGAACAAGCTCCAGGAGTTGGTGATGGACAGGGAAGCCTGGTGTGCTGCAGTCCATGGGGTCACAAAGAGTTGGACATGACTTAGTGACTGAAGTGATCTGAACTAACACTTAAAGCTCTGCATTCTTGGGAGAGTCCTTTCTGTTCTTTAGCTTCTGAAAATAATAATAAAAATATATTATATTCTCTCTACTGATCTCTTAAGGTTGTGGTGAGAATCAATATAGTAGGTTTGGGATTGTTCAGTGAACTGTAGAGGGTTATTATTCCTGTGTTTACTTTACATATTTAAAATCAAACTTGAAACTCATCAGTTCTGACTTCTCTGGAACATCCTGAGAGATGGAGGGCATGGGTTGAACACCCACTCTGCTCCAGGAGACTTTCTTCATAACTACCATTGCTAATCACAGCTCTGGTCTGGCCCAGCACTCTTTCTCTGGTACATATTACTATAGATGATCACATACAATCTTCAGAACAACATGCTTTGTCTGAAATGCTGTAGGTATTCAGAGAAGACTTAAAACTTTAACAAAATTGACCTTCACCTGGAAATTCTAGTCACAAATCTGCAGAGGAGCCAAAAGTTTCACAACAAGAATACTTTATCACAGAGAAGCTTTGCAAGAGTCGGAGTTGAAAGCTTCACCTTTCCTTGGCCCTTCTTCCCTGCCTCCCTCCTCACCAGTGTATCTCATCCCGTGTTTATGAATTCTATGTCCTCAAGCGCTGTCAGTGCACCTTTCTGTTCTGCAGACTGAACCTTTGAGCCAAATCGCCAGGCCAGGGTTGGAGGACGTGGTGGTAGTCCTCCTGGAGACCAATCAAGTGTGTTAGCTGCTCAGTTGTGTCTGACTCTTTGCATACTCCATGGACTGTAACCTACCAGACTCCCCTGTCCATGGGATTCTCCAGGCAAGAATACAGGAATGGGTTGCCATGCCTTCTTCCAGAGGATCTCTCTGACTCAAGGATTGAACCCGAGTCTCACACAATGCAGACAGATTCTTTATTGTCTGAGCCACCAGGGAAGCCTCCCTTGGTCAAATGGAAACTCTTATTAGCCACCTTGTAGGGCTGTTGTCAGCATCCTGTGTAGACAGCACTCAGCCCAATTCCTGGTGCTTGGTAAACACTCAATATAATGAAAGTGAAACAGGCTACTGACCCTCTCTGCTGTCTCCGGGGCTTCCTCCCACATGACAGTGACATCAAAATATACAGATCAAATGCTATAGTTACATGGAATAATTTATTTGTTTTCAGTGGCTAAGACAAAAGTCACAGGCAGAGGCCTGTGAACCCCCAAAATTGAAAGAGATAAAGCTTGGAAGGTGGACCTCTAGTCCTCCTCCAAGAGGGTTTACATGACAGGTAAGAGAATACAACCTCTTTAACATTGACCCACAAGACAAAGAGTGAGAGAATGGAATTTATTTTATTTTTTCAGGCAGCCAGTGGTAACTTGGTCCAACGGATTAAATGTGCTTTGTTGGAGATGGAGGAGAATGGGAATGAAGAGAAACTGAGAGCACTCTGCCTTCCATCAGTACTTCAGCATCCTTTTTGGTATTTTAATATCTTCCCCAATACCTGTGGGAATGTGCAAAGAGCCAGGGAAAATTCCTTTTGTATTAACCAAGATGGGGAATGTGAGAGGGAAAACAGAGAGTTCCTCTTAGGAAAAAAAAAAAAAAGCTTGATTTCTGAAACAGAACTGCCAAATGAAAAATACCAGGTGGGCAGAAGTTGTCCAATAAATTGCAGCTATTATCATCTATTTCAACTTTACATTTCAGTGATTTATGGTTTTTTTTATTTCCCCTGATTAAATTTGAATGCCTGACAACAGGATACATATTTGATTTATCTTTTTATTGCCTATAAAACTTTGCACACAGAAGGAGCTAAGTAAATATTTGTGTAACATGTCATGTGTGTGTGCGTGCCTGTGTGTAATCACAGGAAACCAAGCACCACTTTGTTACTCATCAGTAAATATGATCTAGAAACTCTGAACTGAGACTTCACATGCTGGCTGTTGATGGTGGGCCTGACAGATTCAGAATGACGGGTGTTGAGGCAAAATTTTAGATGACCAGAAATCTCAAACCTTAAGATTTGCCACCAACAGTTTGTTTCAGAGTCTGCTAAGATTTGCTGAATTCTATGTGTTAAATGTTATGTTGAGATTCCATATGATATTTACAGTTAAAGAGGCTCTGAAAAAAGGTGCCTTCACCTCCATCTTCTAAATAAGAAAACAGAGGTTTAGAGAGGTGACATAATTTGTTCAAGGTAATCTACATTGTACCAAGTTGAGCAGAGGTACTAAATTCAGGCACATATGTTTCTTGGGAAAGACTATAAATTTGACTGCTGTAAGGAATTAATTGATCACTTTTTTCAATCAGAAAAAAAATAAATATGCAAATATTATATGTCAAATGATTATTTTCTATAAAAAGAGCTTCTTCATGTTCATGAGGTAATTTTTATAACTGTAGGATTGCTTCACTGGTTAGTATTATGAATTTGGGTGACTGTAAGAGTCATAGAATCATATTGATTAAAATAAAGAGATTCATGGACCTAGGTTGAGAAAACTTAAAAAAAAAAAAAGACTATACTGCAGTGGGATTTCCCATAACATGATGAAGAAAGACAAAGTTCTCTCAGAGTATCCTATTAATAATGACAATTGCTTCAAGGTCTGGGGAGCCACTTTTGGCTCAGACAGTAAAGAATATGCCTGAAATGCAAGAGACCCTGGTTCGATCCCCGGAGAAGGAAATGGCAGCCCATTCCAGTATTCTTGCCTGGAGAATCTCATGGACAGAGCAGCCTGGTGGGCTATGGTTCTTGGGATTGCAAAGAGTTGGACACAGCTGAGCGACTAACACTTTCACTTCATTATATGTGAATTTCCTTGCCCAGTGCAGGAGACCACCTTCTTGAATCAGTTTAAGTTTCTTCTCTCCTCACTTCATCATGCTTTGTACTTCCAGTAACCACTCTGAGCATCCTGCCTAACTGTATTCAAGTAAGAAACGATGTTTTCTAGACAGAGACTCTTTAGGAGATAGGAAGGCAATATATGCGAAACACAGGCAGGTTACATAGTTGAGATTAAGTGCTAAATTGTAGAAATCCAATGGAATTGACCCTTTTTGGCTGTATACTAAGAATCAAGGTTTTAGGTTTAGATGCTGAACAGACCCAGACATAATCTCCATCTCTCTCTACCTGGGGAGTTTGCCCAAGTGTTGTTTCCTCATCTGCACACCTGGCATAATAATATCTAAGGAGGAAAATGCTTGTGGTAGTGATATGAGGACCTTATTAAAATATCTAGCACAGAGTTTGGTTCAAAGGAAGCCCTCAAACATACATAGTTTCCTCACTACTCTGTCCCTTCTGGTCCCATTTTGGGGAAAATTAGTTGATTGTTGAAGTTTCTTGAAAGGACTCTTACAGACAGAAGAAAGTTGAAACAGGCAGGAGAGATTCAAGATTAAATTATTAGAAGACGGTTATTTTGAACACCTATCCAACTTAGGAACACTGGTGGTTTATTCACAGCTATATGTAATCTATTTAGAAGGAATTAAAAGTACCTGATGGAGAAGGGAACGGCCATTGACTCCAGTATTCTGGCCTGGAGAATTCCATGGAGTGTATAGTCCATGGGATCGCAAAGAGTTGGATACCACTGAGCGACTTTCACTCACTCACTCACTGACTCACAAGTATTTGAAACCATATCATATTCGACTCAGCTTAAGTAGGTAATGAGCTATAATGTCTGCCTTTCTTGTTATTCTAATAACCAGTCCTGCTGCCTCAGATCTAGTAAATATTTGATTATGCGTTCCATCCAGGTCTGCTCCCTAGAACTGTAAGATGAGGAGTGTCAGGGAAGCATTTTCATTATGGGTTACCTCTTAGAGTTAACTGATATGCCAGCAGTGGGTGTATCTTGGAAACTGAGATGAAACCCTGAGGGAGTAAAGTGAGAAAGATGGTATAGTTCGGTTCTTTATCCCCAAAGAACAGCCACTGAGGAGCACTGAGAAGTCGCTGGCATAATTCAAGTCCTCTGGGAATCAGTAGAGATAGCTCAATCAGGGGACAGGGGCCATTCAGCCAACTCAGGAAAATCAAGTTAGATGTGTCAGGCCTGCTGAAAGAAGCAGCAAGCCTTAGCGGGAAGATAGAGGCAGAGGACACCGCAAACTACTCTGTATTCCTTAAGTGACATCATGAGATAAGAAGTGCTTGACATTTTGCCTCCCTCAGGGATTGGATAAAAATAAAATTTAGAGTAGGAATGGACACCAAACACTTCTAATTCTAGTGCTATTTTCTCGGAGTCCCTCCCTGGCGTTTGTGATATATAAACCTATTTTTTTATACCATTAAGACAGTACGTTTTTCTCTCATTGTTCTTATTTTCCTCACTAGGAGCTGAATCTGGTTTAATTTCCCACTCCATTCTTAGCACCCAGAGGAGCACAGGTACATGGTAGGTGTTATGTATGTGTTTGCAGAAACAAATTTATAAAATTGTCTTAGAGAGAACTCACATGAAGCAGGGTTGCTGTTTTTTTATTATTGTTTTTAATGACTTCCTTGATGAGAACACTTTTTAAGAGTTTATTAAATTTTGTTGCAACATTGCTTCTGCTCTATGTTTTGTTTTGTTTTTTGGCTATCAGGCAGGTGGGATTTTAGCTCCTGGTTGAATTTGCACCCTTTGCATTGGGAGGCAAAGTCTTAACCTCTGGACTGCCAGGAAAGTTTCAGGGTGGTTGTTTTTAATCAAATTCAATGACACTTAAAAAAACAAACAAACAAACAAATGACATAAAGTAAACTAAAAATATATTAGGTGAAAGTGTAATATCCTAATTATTTTGGATCAGTTAGTTAAAATCCAGAAAGCAGTGATGCAGCTTAACATTTTAAGAAAACTAAACCAGAAAGCCAATCCATAGCAGTCCATTGCCTTCCTTCAATGCCTTCTGCTTTGTCCTGCAGATGAGCGCTGGTTTTCTGGAGATGGTGCGTGAAATCCAGGCACCTCTGAGGTTAAGTTGTCTCCATGTTGGACTAGCTTCCATTCGGAAAAATCCCAGGAGGTGCTCTGATTGGGAAGCACAGGGTTGCGAGTAAACAAACGTCCGAGGCTTAGCCTCCCTTTAACCTTTTCTGCCACAAACCAGAAGGTAGGAGGAGGTAGGATTGCTTCCTAAGAGAAAAGGATGCTGATGTTGAAGAGGCAAAGGGTACCAGGCAGGGACAAGGCAGAATGAAGCAGAGTGAGTACCCAAGTCAGCCATAGCCAGGAGCACTTCCCTGTGGCTCAGTGGTAAAGAATCCACCTGCCAAAGCAGGAGACGTGGGTTGGATCCATTGGTCAGGAAGATCCCCTTAGAGGGAAATGGCTACCCTCTCCAGTATTCTTGCCTGGAAATTCCATGACAGAGAAGCCTGGTGGGCTACAGTCCATGGAGTCAGAAGAAGTCAGACAAGATTGAGCAACTAAATAACAACAAATTTATCTCCCTCCCAGATAGAAGCTCCTTGAAGTCAGGAGAAAAACTCTTTGTCTCCTCAGACCATATTTCTCTTTAAGGATTTAGTACCTTAGTAAGGATTTAGTACCATGGACTCTCTCCTTGGTGCTAACCTTTAGACTGGACAGATTTTATAAATGTATGTATCTCTGTAGATAGCCATATATTGGGTTGGCTAAAAAGCTTGTTCGGGTTTTTCCATAAACTGTTATAGAATAACCTTAATGAACCTTTTGGCCAACCCAATGCAAAGCATGCGTGTATATATAATACATCACTTTTTCCCTTTCCGTGTGCTCGCCACTTCCACAGCTCCTTACTTTATGGCAGTTTCCCTGGTGATAGGTCATTAGTCTCAATATAACATGTTCTGTCCTACAGGAGTCCACTATACTACAAGGATAAGCTAACAAAGACTCCGTGGAACCACTGAGTTACATGTGGTTACATGCACGTTGGGTACCATTGTATGACCCAAGAATCACTTTCCAGACTCAGTGGGAATTCCTTGAGAACAAGGACTGTGGGTCCTTATCTCTGCCCTTAACATAAAATGTAGAACATAGTAGCTAGATCATTAGCATGCAAATGAATGAATGGGTAAGATCATACAGCAAAAAACCACATCCTTACTAGTTGCACTCAGTTAAAGTGTAAGCATTTCATCTATATCTGATGTATGATTTTATTGTCAAATCTGATTATGTTTTATTATAATTAACCTTTTTAGTTTCATAATTAACAAATTTTATTTAAATGTTAATGAAATTTAATAAGCCTAATCCTTTTCATAAAGTTGATTAGATTCTGCCATTCAATTTGCTAATTGAATGTAAAGCCAATGACTTCCACTTTTCTACAGTATAATATCTAGAGGTGATACTTAGTCCGCAGGAGTTTGTTTCTTATGAAAACATCTGCAATAAAGGATAAAGTTTGTTCAGAGTAAACACATACTTGGAATTCATACTGAATCTTAAACTAAACATGGACATGTTAATATCCTTTCCCTACGGTTGAGAGTTGCTAGGATTTTGACTTTAGAATATATATTTCTGCTTTGAATGATCAAACTTTGGTTAAGTTGATTTAGTTGAAATTTTCGGCAGTTTTTGATTAGAGACAAGGCAGTGCGACTTCACATGGAAGTTACTTTTCAGAATAGATGAAGTCTGGAGTTGACATTTGTCGACAGGAGTGAATCAACAGAGGTATGTGAAAGAGGAGTGTTTTGGGGACAGAGGTGTTTGTTTCAGAAGTAAGGGATAGCAAACAGATTCTCAGACATTGGTTTTCTGGCTATCTCCTATTCTCTTTGAAAGAAAGAAAATTAGATAGACAGGCAGATAGGGAAAAACAACAATAACAGCAACAACTACCCACAGCCAACAGCAACCAACACTGCATGTGCGCTCAGTCACGTCTGACTTCGCGACCCCATAGACTGCAGCCCTCCAGGCTCCTCTCTCTATAGAATTCTCCAGGCAAGAATACTAGAGTTGGTTGCCATTTTCTCCACCAAGGGATCTTCCCAACCCAGGGATCAGACCCACCTGTCCTACATCTTCTGCATTGGCAGGCTGATTTTTTTTTCTTTTTTTAACCACTGAGCCACCTGGGAAGCCCGACCTAAACTGCAGTATTTGCTAATAAAGATGTGTCGAGTTTTTTTTTTTTTCCCTTTTGTTGGCAGAGTGGAACAATGAGGGCATTCCAACTAGCCTTGGGATAAGAGCATTTGTATTGGCATCTGTTTCTAGGGAAAACTCACAGGGTAGAGATCCACAGGAGGTCAATGAAAGCATGCATATTTGATATACTTTCTCTGAATGCAAAGATTCATGTTGTCTTCCCCAGAATCCTCAAAGCCTAGCCCTGAACTCCCAGGATGGTTCTCTGAGAGCAAATAATGTGAATCTCCTTCCAAAAAGGCACATCAGGATGTCACGCCCAAGAGAGGATGGAGAAGGGAACAGTGGAGACCAGCATGATCCAGACACAATGGGAGATTAGAATCAAGAGTGCAATGCCTCAGGTGATCGGGGCCTGTGAGAGGCAAGGAGCAGGAGGCAAGGACACCCCTAAGAGACCACACAGTGAGCAGGGATGTGCCGTAGAGCAAACCAGGATGCTCCTATTTCTTGGATTGGTGACTTGAATTCTCCCTGGTGGCTCAGTGGTAAAGAATCCACCTTAAATACAGGAGCCCCAGGTTCTATTTTTGGGTTGGGAAGATTCCCCTGGAGAAGGGAATGACAATCCACCCTAGTATGCTTGCCTGGAGAATCCCATGGACAGAGGAAATTGGCAGGGTACAGTCAATGGGGTCGCAAGAGTCGGACACGACTTAGTGACTAATCCACCACCACCCACTCCAGTATTCTTGCCTGGAGAATTCCATGGACAGAGGAGCCTGGCAGGCTACAGTACCTGGGGTTGCAAAGAGTGGGACACGGCTGAGTGACTAACGCTTTAGTCTAATATAAAAACCAGATTCTACCCTGTAGGTTGTTTGTGCCCTTTGTTAAGGTTTGCTGAATCAAACTGAATAAGGAGACAAATAATAATAGTTTGATTTGCAAACTTGACACTTTGCACTCACAATACTTTGCTTAAAATATTATTTTCTGTTTAATGCATGAGGAAGGAAAGACTGAGAGAACTCAGCTTGTGCAGGATTCCACAAGGAATCAGCCTTTCAGCCACTATTAAAGCCCACTTTGGTCTGATTCCTAAACCTTAGTCTGCTGCCTCCTCCGTGTTGCCTTCACAGATGAGGAAATAAGGGGGCATTGGTCAGGAACCACAGATCATGAATGAAAATGGGAGGGAAGGGAGGGAAGGAAAGATAGAGATTATGGCTAAGGGAAATTGTGTGTGTGTTTTGGGAGTGGGGTTTAGGAGAGCATGTTGGTTGGCCAAAATCTTGGCTTTCTCTGCCCACTGAAGCCAAATAAAAGATACAGAAACAGAGTTTGGAGGAAACAGAAAGTCAGCTTTAATTCTCAGCTGGGGGAGAAAGGGCTCATGCTTCAAGAATGGTGCCCCCCTCCCTAAGGAGTCTAGCTTTCAGTCAGGAGCAGGTGATGGGAAACAAAGGTGTTAGGACCTTGATTTCTTCCCCTTGCATTGTTTCAAAGACAGTCATAAACTGGCCTCAGGAACCCAGTAATTGAGTCTGGCAGCAGATTTGTGGCTCTGTGGCCTTCTTTCTGACATGTAACTATAAGGGGAAGGGTGCTGTAAGGGTAAACACCAGATATAGGATGCATTTAGCATAAGTCAAAGGAAAACAGGTGTAAAGTATAACTCCTGCAGAGTTCGGGGGCTGGAAAGCAAACTCAGTTACAGTTAGGAGCAGTTAAAGTGGAAAAACTAGGAATGTCCAGGTCTGCTCACTGTTGTCATTATATTCCTTGTTTTCAGGAAAGGAAAAGAAAAAAAAAAAAACAACTCTTCTCCCTTTTTTCCTTTTCACTGCAACACACATTCCTTTCTAGTTCCTGGGACATGGTTGTTCTGCCAGGAATCTGTGAATTCTCTGTCCTGAATGTAGAAGGGAAGATGTAGAAATGTAGAAATCAGTCTCAGGGCTTATTTTCTCGGAACCTGGAGTAAGCTGTCTGTCTTCCTGTGACCTAAGTCATCAGGGCTTAGGATGCTCCGCGGAACTGTGTGAGTGGACCTCACGTCGCCAAGTAGTGGAGTCAGGCAGATTTGAGCTCCAACCTTTCCACTGCTGCTTATTGCTTAAGGGAAACTGGACACACTTAAACATTCTTTGAGCCTAAAGTCGCAAAATAAATACAAGTGGATATAATTTGTTCCTCCAAGTGTAATTGTGCCAACTCAATTAGGTAACATACGCTGATAAGCCTAGTGCAACGCCTGGTACATTGTAGGCTCTTAATATATATTAACTCTTCACTCTCTTAAATTTTTTTTTATTGGAGTATACTTGCTTTAATGTTGTGTTAGTTTCTACTGTATGAGGGAGTGAATTTGCAATATGTTCTTTTATTTTTTACTTTTTTTTTTTTTTAAATTTTCTTTACTTTATTGTGTTGGTTTTGCCATACATTGACATGAAACCGCCATGGGTTTACATATGCTCCCCCTCCAGGACCCCCCTCCCTCCTCCCTCCCGATTCCCTCCCCCTGGGACATCTCGGTGCACCAGCCCCGAGCATCAACCCTGGGCTGGCGATTTATTTCACATATGATACTTAACATGTTTCAATGCCATTCTCCCAAATCATCCCACGCCTACCCTCATCCACAGAGTCCACAAGTCTGTTCTATACGTCTGCGTTCCCTTTGCTGTCTCGTATGCTGGGTTCTCGTTACCGTCTTTCTAAATTCCATATATATGCGTTAGTATACTGTATTGTTGTTTTTCCTTCTGGCTTACTTCACTCTGGATAATAGGCTCCAGTTCCATCCACCTGAGTAGAACTGATTCAAATGAATTTTTTTTTAATGCTGAGTAATATTCCATTGTGTATATGTACCACAGCTTTCTTATCCATTCGTCAGTTGATGGGCATCTAGGTTGCTTCCACGTCCTGGCTATTGTAAACAGTGCTGCGATGAATTGGGGTACACGTGGCTCTTTCAATTCTGGTTTCCTCGGTGTGTATGCCCAGCAGCGGGATTGCTGGGTCATATGCAATATGTTTTACATATATTCCTTCCCTCTTAGACCTCCCTTTCCATCACCCTCATCCCACCCCTCTGGGTCATCACAAAGCACAGAGCTGAAATGAAAATCAAAACTACAGTGAGGTGTCACCTCTCACTGGTCAGAATGGCCATCATCATAAAATCTACAAACAATACACGCTAGAGAGGGTGTGGAGAAAAGGGAACCCTCTTGGACTATTGATGGGAATATAAATTGATACAGTCACTATGGAGAAGAGTATGGAAGTTCCTTGTGAAGTGAAAGTGAAGCCGCTCAGTCGTGTCTGACTCATTGCGACCCCATGGACTGTATAGTCCCTGGAATTCTCCAGGCCAGAATACTGGAGTGGGTAGCCCTTCCCTTCTCCAGGGGATCTTCCCAACCCAAGGATGGAACCCAGATCTCCCACACTGCTGGTGGATTCTTTACCAGCTGAGCCACAAGGGAAGCCTAAGAATACTGGAATAGGTAGCTTATCCCTTCTCCAGTGGACCTTCCTGACCCAAGAATTGAACCAAGGTTTCCTGCAATGCAGGCAGATTCTTTACCAACTGAGCTATGAGGAAAGCCAAACTAAAAATAGAACTATCATGTGACCCGGCAATCCCACTCCTGGGGCAATACCCTGAGGAAATAATGTAATGTACCCCGCTGTTCATTGCAGCACTATATACAATAGCCAGGGCTTGGAAGCAACCTAAATGTCCATCAACAGATGAACTCTTCACGCTTTTTAACAAAATGGTGTCACTCCAGCTTCAGAGTCTTTCCACTACACTCTCAACCATTCACACCACCACCTAAAGCAGTAGGCCCACGCCAACTATTTGATTGATAGGATAATAAAAAGATTACCTAGATTATCTTGGTGAAGTTGGAGAATGGGTAAAGATTGATTTCAGTATAGTGGCATATCTTTCATGAATCATTTTTTCTTTCAAAAAAACTCTCTCCAACCACCTCATCTGAAGAATGTATTTCTATCAGGCTCTGTCTAAACTTCCACCTACCCAAAAACTACTGGAATGACATGCTTTACTATTAGCCCTACACATCTTTTATTGTGATTGCTTTTATTCTTAGCATAAATAATGATTGTTCCTAACAGTATCAATTTCTTCATTCTTATCACCCCTGTGGAAAAATAAGCTCTAACTGTAGTTAAATACTTAACATATCTTCCCCCAAACTGGGGAAACCTTGTGGGGGATGCCAGCACACTTCCCTTACAATTATGACACCAAAGGGATACAACCCTAAATGCTAACCCACTTAGAATGAATGGATTTTCTTTCTGCACTGCTCTGTGTACCATTCATTGGCCTTCAAGGCTGAGCAAGCTTGAGGATCACAATTGTGTCACAATGATAATGCTTTGACTATCCCACTCCAATAAAAAGAGCAGATTTCCTCCCATTTGAAATGAGGACAATGACATCTTCCATAAATTGATATTGAATGGTTTGTATAATAGCACTTTGTACAATTGGATTCATTACAAAACCTATGAGGAATGGGTTCTTTCTTGATGGGGCGATTATCTGTCCCTAGACTGACTTCTAATTCTTGGACATTTGCTTAACAATGGCTTCCTTCTGCATTTATTGGCAGGGAGGAGAGGTTAGGTATCATTGCCTATCTAGTTATTCTTATCATTATTTGATTACATAGCTGTTTGAGGACCCTCTATAGAACTTCCTTGACATTGGGAGGGTGGAGGATCCCTTGAGGGAATTTTCAAAACCTAAAGAACGCAAATAACTCATTGTAGAAACATGTTAAGTATCCATTTTATTTTTATAAAGAAACTGGAGGACAGCAAGGATTCACAAAACCTTCCCGAAGCATGGGCCAGTGTACCACATAGAGGGCTAATGCGTTGTTAAGAGGGTGGGTTTTAAAAAGTTTACATGATATTAATGGGCTGAATGCCCCAACCAAAAGACAAAGATTGGCCGATTGGATACAGAAACAAGACCCCTATATATGTTGTCTACAAGAGACCCACCTCAAACCTAGGGACACATATAGACTGAAAGTTAAAGGCTGGAAAAAGATATTCCATGCAAATAAAGACCAAAAGAAAGCAGGAGTGGCAATACTCATATCTGATAAAGTAGACTTTAAAATAAAGGCAGTGAAAAGAAATAAAGATGGACATTACATAATGATCAAAGGATCAATCGAGGAAGAAGAAATAACAATTATATATATTTATGCACCTAACATAGGAGCTCCACAATATGTAAGGCAAATGCTAACAAGTATGAAAGGGGAAATCAACAACAACACAATAATAGTGGGAGACTTTAATACACCACTCACACCAATGGATAGATCAACTAGACAGAAAAGTAACAAGGAAATTCAAACTTTAAATGAAACAATAGACCAACTAGACCTAATTGATATCTATAGGTCATTCCACCCCAAAACAAGGAATTTCACCTTTTTCTCAAGTGCACATGGGACCTTCTCCAGGATAGATCACATCCTGGGCCATAAATCTAACCTTGATAAATTCAAAAATATTGAAATCATCCCAAGCATCTTTTCTGACCACAATGCAGTGAGATTAGATATCAACTACAGGAGAAAACCTCTCAAAACTTCCAACATATGGAGGCTCAACAACACACTGCTGAATAACCAACAAATCGCAGAAGAAATTAAAAATGAAATTCAGTTATGCATGGAAACGAATGAAAATGAAAATACAACAGCTCAAAACCTATGGGACACTGTGAAAGCAATGCTAAGGGGAAAGTTCATAGCAATACAAGCTCACCTCAGGAAACAAGAAAAAAATCAAATAAATGACCTTACTATACACCTAAAGCAACTAGAAAGGGAAGAGATGCAGAAGCCCAGGTCTAGTAGAAGGAAAGAAATCTTAAAGATCAGGGCAGAAATTAATGCAAAGGAATCAAAAGTGACCATAGCAAAAATCAACCAAGCCAAAAGCTGGTTCTTTGAGAAGATAAATAAAATTGACAAACCATTAGCCAGACTCATCAAGAAACAAAGGGAGAAGAACCAAATCAACAGAATTAGAAATGAAAACGGAGAGATCACAACAGAAAACACAGAAATACAAAGGATCATAAGAGACTATTATCAGCAACTATATGCAAATAAACTGGACAATTTGGATGAAATGGACAAATTCCTAGAAAAGTACAACTTTCCAAGACTAAACCAGGAAGAGATAGATAATATTAATAGACCCATCACAAGCACGGAAATTGAAACCGTAATCAGAAATCTTCCAAAAAACAAAAGCCCAGGACCAGATGGCTTCACAGCTGAATTCTACCAAAAATTTAGAGAAGAGCTAACACCTATTCTACTCAAACTCTTCCAGAAAATTGCAGACGAAGGTAAACTTCCAAACTCATTCTATGAGGCCTCCATCACCCTAATTCCAAAACCCGGCAAAGATGCCACAAAAAAAGAAAACTACAGGCCAATATCACTGATGAACTTAGATGCAAAAATCCTCAACAAAATTCTAACAAATAGAATCCAACAACACATCAAAAAGATCATACATCATGATCAAGTAGGCTTTATCCCAGGGATGCAAGGATTCTTCAATATTCGTAAATCGATCAATGTAATACACCACATTAACAAATTGAAAAATAAAAATCACATGATTATCTCAATAGATGCAGAGAAAGCCTTTGACAAAATTCAACATCCATTTATGATAAAAACCCTCCAAAAAGCAGGAATAGAAGGAACATACTTCAACATAATAAAAGCTATATATGACAAACCCACAGCAAACATTATCCTCAATGGTGAAAAACTGGAAGCATTCCCCCTGAAATCAGGGACAAGACAAGGGTGCCCACTCTCACCACTACTATTCAACATAGTTTTGGAAGTTTTGGCCACAGCAATCAGAGCAGATAAAGAAATCAAAGGAATCCAGATTGGAAAAGAAGAAGTAAAACTCTCTCTGTTTGCAGATGACATGATCCTCTATATTGAAAACCCTAAAGACTCTACGAGAAAATTACTAGAGCTAATCAGTGAATATAGCAAAGTTTCAGGATACAAAATCAACACACAGAAATCCCTGGCATTCCTATACACTAACAGTGAGAAATCAGAAAGAGAAATTAAGGAAACAATTCCATTCACCATCGAAACAAAAAGAATAAAATACTTAGGAGTATTTCTACCTAAAGAATCAAAAGACTTGTATATAGAAAACTATAGAACACTGATGAAAGAAATCAAGGAGGACACAAACAGATGGAGAAATGTACCGTGTTCGTGGATTGGAAGAATCAATATAGTGAAAATGAGTATACTACCTAAAGCAATCTATAGATTCAATGCAATTCCTATCAAGCTACCAGAGGTCTTCTTCAAAGAATTAGAACAAATAATTTCTCAATTTTTATGGAAATACAAAAAACCTCGTATAGCCAAAGAAATCTTGAGAAAGAAGAATGGAACTGGAGGAATCAACCTACCTGACTTTAGGCTATACTACAAATCCACAGTCATTAAGACAGTATGGTACTGGCACAAAGACAGAAACATAGATCAATGGAACAGAATAGAAAGCCCAGAGATAAATCCACGCATCTATGGACACCTTATCTTTGACAAAGGAGCCAAGAATATACAATGGAGAAAAGACAACCTCTTTAACAAGTGGTGCTGGGAAAACTGGACAGCCACTTGTAAAAGAATGAAACTAGATCACTTTCTAACACCATACACAAAGATAAACTCAAAATGGATCAAAGATCTAAGCATAAGACCAGAAACTATAAAACTCCTAGAGGATAACATAGGCAAAACACTCTCTGCTATAATCCAAAGCGGGATACTCCATGACCCACCTCCCAGAATATTGGAAATAAAAACACGAATAAACAAATGGGACCTAATTAAAATTAAAAGCTTTTGCACAACAAAGGAAACTATAAGCAAGGTGAAAAGACAGCCTTCAGAATGGGAGAAAATAATAGCCAATGAAGCAACAGACAAACAATTAATCTCAAAAATTTACAAACAACTCCTGCAGCTCCATTCTAGAAAAATAAACAACCCAATTAAAAAGTGGGCCAAAGAACTTAACAGACATTTCTCCAAAGAAGATATAAAAATGGCTAACAAACACATGAAAAGATGCTTAACATCACTCATTATCAGAGAAATGGAAATCAAAACTACAATGAGGTACCACTTTACACCAGTCAGAATGGCTGCCATCCAAAAGTCTACAAGCAATAAATGCTGGAGAGGATGTGGAGAAAAGGGAACCCTCTTACACTGTTGGTGGGAATGCAAACTAGTACAGCCACTATGGAAAACAGTGTGGAGGTTCCTTAAAAAGCTGCAAATAGACCTGCCATATGACCCGGCAATCCCACTGCTGGGCATATACACCGAGGAAACCAGAATTGAAAGAGCCACGTGCACCCCAATGTTCATC